>CATIWR010134354.1:0-35420 GCA_949677035.1 Omphalea diandra | reverse complement strand
AACAGAGATCTCGCGCTCCATATCTTACACTATCAAAACAAAAAAACCAAAAACAAAAAATCTCACAAATATATATATATATATATATATATATATATATATATATATATATATATATATATATATATATATATATATATCAGTGATAGATTTAGAAAATTTTTAAAATTGAATATATAAAATATTTTAAAATTAAAATTATTGATTAACTATTGTCTATTTATTTATAAAAATTTAATCTTTATAGATATAAATGATAGTCAATAATTATTCTTGCAAGTAAATAAATTGCTTAAAATATCTTATAATAATAATATCATAGAAATAATAAAAAAAAAATTAAAGAATATAAATAGAAAATAAAAGTAGTGCAAGTGTAAAATGATTAAATATTTAATTTTTATTTGATAAAATTAGAAAAAATACTTTTCTATATAAAATATAAAGTTAATTTATTATATTTAAATTTCAAAAATAAATAATTGATTAAGTTTAAATTCATTAATTTTTACAATGAAATAAATATTTATATAAAATAACATATTAGTAGGTTTTAAAAATTAAAGTGGATTGAATTTTTATATTAAATAATATACTTTTAAAACAAAAAAAAGGAGATTTTTATACTAAAAATATTGTAAAAATTTAAAATTTATATTATTATAAAAATACTGATCTTATACAAAAGTGAGAAGATACTATTTATATAAAAATAATAAATTAAATAAAATTTTATATATTTTTATTTAATTTTTATTTTTGAATTTTTAAGATTTGACTATTTTATATATTTAGTAAATTTGTATCTAATTGATTAATATAAAGAGATGATTTAATTTTTTTATAAAAAATAAATTTTAATTATTTAATGTGTAAATAAAAAAGGTAATAACTATTTATTATTATTTTATTTTAAAAATTTTATAATGTTGTTAGTTTTCACTTCGAATTATAAATTAATGTTATTTTATAATAGAAGTTTATAATAAATTATTTATCAAAATAAATTATATTTCAATTACTTAGAATAAATATATTAAATTTAATTTGATTAAATTTTTAGTTAAATGAGATTTTATATAATTTTTAGATATTTTTTCTTTTTTGGGTCTAACCAAACTTTTTAGAAAAGTTTAGAGATCAAAGTGATTTTTTATCTATTTTTTAATAATCAAATATTGATAGGAGGATTGATTTGAACAAAATTAAAATTTTGATATTTTTTTATTAAAAAATAAAGTATGAGATAAAATATTTGAAAAACATAATAAAGTTCATGACTTTTTTAGTAATTTAAGTCCAAAAAAATTACAAAATACGTAATAAACAGGTCAATCGAATAGAATTGCAGGCTGTGGGGTTCGAACCCACGCGTACTTATGTACAGAAGATCTTAAGTCTTCCCCCTTAACCTCTCGGGCAAACCTGCACTTACGTTCGTTGGTCGTTATACATTATATTTATTCATTTCAATGTTCTCAAACTCCAGACCATTTTAAACTGGGTGAGTTCTGACTCTGGGAAACCCTACACATCGGATCTGAAGAAAAGTAAGACTCAATGGCGGAGCACTTAGCTTCAATATTCGGAACAGAGAAAGACAGAGTAAACTGCCCGTTCTACTTCAAGATCGGAGCATGCCGTCACGGCGATCGATGCTCCAGACTCCACACCAAGCCCAGTATCAGCCCAACTCTCCTCCTCTCCAACATGTACCAGCGGCCAGATATGCTCACCCCTGGCGTGGATCCCCAGGCCCAATCTCAGTCCCTTGATCCCCGCAAGATCCAAGATCATTTCGAAGACTTCTATCAAGACCTCTTCGAAGAACTCAGCAAGTACGGCGACATCGAGAGCTTGAATATCTGCGATAATCTCGCCGACCACATGGTCTTTTCTTTGATCTTAGTTATGTATCATCATTTTATTTTTTAATATTTAGTTATTGTAATTAATATTTAATTAGCGTTTGGATGTGTTAGGTTGGAAATGTTTATGTTCAGTTTAGAGAAGAAGATCATGCGGCTAATGCGCTTAACAATCTAACTGGAAGGTTTTATGCTGGTATGCGCCGAGTAATTTAATCCTTAGTCGATTGAGCTAAATTCTTTTGTTCTGTTAGACACTTTGGCTTTGTTGTCTATGGTCATTTGGTCGTGGGTATGATATGTGTTAATGTGTGTTTAGAATGTCTTTTCATTGTTTGTTGTTTTACTGTATGAGTTTGATTGAGGATATATAACCATTTTGGCTGTTTTGGCCCCAATTTTTTGGGGGACTTGATACACTGGTTATGCTGGTTCAATATTGATTTGTATAGGAAACTAAAATAATGTGTTTGTGATATTAGAGGCCAAAGTGAATGTGGACATCATACACTCTGTTGCTTAATCAAGAAAAATAAAACTATGATATGCAGTTTGTTGAGCTATTTTGATAATGGTCTGAAAGAAATCTCATCGTAGTGCTGGCTTTTTTAGACTGATTCACTCTGAGATAGCCAGAATCCAAATCACTTTTTCCATTACATTTACGGTTAATGTTTTGGTTATTTAAGACTTGACTTTGAGTGCTTTAATGTTTTGGTTATTTAAGACTTGACTTTGAGTGCTGAACCCATGATTCATTAACCATCATCTTTCATGCAGGTTCTTATGTCTTTACAATTCATGTATTTTGTTATTACGATAATATCATACGCGCAAATTAATTTTTGAATGGTCAAATCTTAAATTCATGTTTTTCTTTTCCCTTGATATTATTCTAATCAAGTTTTATGTGCCTCCTTTAAAGGCATGTATATTCTTATGGGATTCAAACAACCATTCAATTTGAAGAAGTTTATACTTTGTTCCTATTCATTCCTTCATAGTTTTATTTTCCTTGTAGTTTTACTAGTTTGAAGTCGGAGCACATTTTGATATTTTGTAAATGCTGAACATATTAGGGCGGCCTATCATTGTTGACTTCTCTCCTGTTACGGATTTCCGTGAAGCTACATGTAGACAATATGAGGAAAATGTGTGCAATAGAGGAGGGTACTGCAACTTCATGCATCTGAAGAAGATTAGCAGGTGACAACTTTGGTGTTATTGTTTACTGAATACTACATACTGCTTCAGGAACACACCTGGGAGCTTGGGTGGTGTTTGCATTTATCTTCTCTATTTAATAATTTTAGGGAGTTGAGGAGGCGCTTATTTGGGAGGAGTAGGCGAAGACGTAGCCACAGTAGAAGCCGAAGTCCTAATAGGCAGCGTGGTTATGATGAACGCTTGTATGGCAGCCGCAGTTCTGGTAGACGAGATGATGATAGGGATCGTCACCATGAGAGAGGCAGGAGGCCCAGAAGCCGAAGTCCTGGACGCAGAGGAGGACGAAGTAGAAGCCCTGCAGGAAGGAGGAATAGGAGTCCTGTTAGAGAGAGCAGTGTTGAAAGAAGGGCTAAGATTGAGCAGTGGAACAGGGAGAGAGAACAGACAGGATCTGGTAATAAAGACAGCCAAAACCATGATAATGACAGGAACAGCAATGGTGATTCGAAGAATGGAGGTCCTTATGATGAGTAGGAGCTTTCTGGATACAGTGACGTGCTCCCTTGGAATCATCTGGTTTGTCCCTCAGCTGCTTATTTGATAATTGAAAACTTTTAGAGGAAGCAATTGCAATTTTTGTTTTGATAAGATGGCCCATTTAGAACAGAGAGCTCACTGCGCATTTCCACTGTGCAGGTGGAGTACAGGTTTGCTATCTTGTGTTATGAAAGTGAAATTCTCGCTTTGCTCTATAACCACCTAACTAAATTAGAATTGAAAAGATGAAAAAGAAATTAAAACGAGGAATTGGACCCTAAAGAAAAAGGAACAAAAGAAGGCCTTTCTAGTTGTACATTCAGATGTTCTTTTTTGGTCCACAATTTATGCTGCATTCTTTTTAACATTAGCAATGTTGTTTTCCTTCTAAAATTCTTCTAAACTGAATATTTATTTCCTTTTGAACTAAGATGAGGTTTTTTAAGGTTTTTTTTTTATGAGAATTTTTTTTGGGTTCTCCACACTTCCATTTCCAAATAAAACAACAGGAGGAGGCTTTATCTGCTCAATTTACATGTCTTGTTATAGTCAATTTCAGGCAGGCATGGGTAATTAAATCTTACAGGAATTTGGAATGCTCTTTTATAGTTAACTATGATTTTTCTTTGAAAGTTTATCTTACATACTTAAATGAGTTTTGCAGGTTCAGGCTTTCCTGCTTCTCAGGATCGGCCTTAATCTTTTATGGCAGCTTACCATGATATTTGTATACAGGTTGGCTGTTAATCTGCAGAGCGTATTTGCAGGATTCAGTGTTGATGGATTGGGAAAGCTTCTGGAACTTTGTACTTTCTACTAGGAAAATTACAGCTAATTTTCAAACAAGGAGATACTTAAACATTGCTGAGTTTTTTTTTATTTTTTTGATATGTAGTCTTCTCACTTTGTCTGGCATCATGGGGGTAAGCGTGTGAGTGGAACTATTTGAACCTGCTTGTTAGACTTGAATTGTTCTTTTTTTTTTTTTTTTAATATATATATTAAATATCAAGAACTTTTTGCTGTCCAGGAATGCCTCCTTGGATGAACAGTTTAGGTGCAATAAATTTGTTTGAATTTGGCAGTTAAAATTGGACAAAATTAGGTACTCAATTGATTTCTTGTTTGCATGCAAACAAAATGATACAGCCAGACTCTTTGGCCCTTAAGTGGTGTCTGAAGGGACCACCGATATGATTTATGACCTCATTTCTACTTCGACAGCGTTCTGCCTTTTATGCCTAGGTAACATCATCTCAATGCAAAACCTAATGTTACATTTCTATGTTGTTTATTACCTTCCAACTACTTGAAGATTGCATGAAATGGTTGGAAGTCTGCAGTCGAAGATTGCCTGAATTTTGCACTCCAATTGTGCAACTAGATATGCATAGTGAAGATGAATTTACTTGAACATGCCAATATTTGGGCACGTGAATCTCTCGATACTGTGGAGCGATCTGAGGGAACGCTGTGAAATTGTGGGCAAAATAGGGGGTCAAAAAAAAATCCGTGTAGCACGGAGGAGTGCCTTTACAAGGCTGGAAGTGGGAACGATTATCAATCACCCAGAATTCCAGCTTCGCTGATCCACCTTAACCTTTTCAACAAAAGTAATTTAGACCACAGAAGCTAATTTGGCTACGTGGCTAGGAGCAATATTGTGGACGTCAGGGTAGAAAATAAGGCAAAAATTCCATCTGTGATAGGAGCAGTCATTCCAAAGAGAACACTTGCCAAAGAAAACTTGAGGTTATAGAGGCTTAAGTGATGAGCACCACGAGAAACCTGTGCCCAACTTTAAAATATGACTGATTCACTCATCTCAATTTTTACTTTTCTTTTTGCTCAACTATCTAGGTAATGAATTCACTAATTAGATATCAACATAAACACCCGTAACGGGCTCTAAAGAGCTTCGGGATGCATGGTATTCATGCTTGAGATGGAAAAGAAATAGGAGAACAATAAAACTTAAGATTTCAACTCTTGGCACAAATGCAACCTAAAAATACATTGATACCAAATCATTTAAAGTACAATCATCCATCCAACAAGCAGTTGATTAACCAGTAACAATCCACCAAAAAAAATCCAATGAACGCCTAAAAGAAAATATACTAGACAAGGCTTCCTCTCACATTTACCAGACCTAACGAAGTCCTAAGTGACACTTTTCAAAAACATCAAATCACTTAACTCACATCCTTCACTTTGCAGCACTGTGCTTGGCCTTTGTATGAGATTGTAAAGCATTGTCTGAGCCAAAAGTCCTACAAAAGGAATCCACATAAGGCCCTAGTGCGGCAGAAATCAATTTCAGGAGCTTTTTGGAGGGAAAATTTACCTGTTGCAAGATGCACAAGTAAAAGATTTTTGAGCTTGCTCCTTTTTCTGGTCACTGTTAGGAGTTTTTATAATTTTCTTTGAAGGGTGAGGAGTTGCTACATGAGGAACCACTTTCTTTCCATCTACACAAACACATCAAGAGCCTTCAGCAACATAGAAGTAAACCCAGCATGAGCATCAGAAAATATATATTGCATGTGTTTTTATGATCATTCAAAATCCCAAACCAAGCAAGCAAAGAAGGCCATGCTACTTCATCACTGACCCAGAATATGATAGATCTCCAGAAATTTAAAACATGGAAAATTAAATAAATAAAATATACCCCTTGTACAACCAAAACAGTCCTCATCCCATCTGAAGAACTGATTTAAGCATATATTTAATGACTTTACTTGACAATCAATAAAAGCAGACAGAAACATGTCCTCAAGAAAGAGATGCTGCCGACACAAAGACTTACCAGTCTTTTCAGGAGTAACCAATTTGGCCTTCTTATCAGGAAGGGGGGTTTTCCTAACAGGTTTTGCAGATCTCTTCTTCCCCTTATCAGCATTTTGACATAGGAAATCAAATATAAAATCAGATACCAGAAAACCTTAAGCAAAATGCAAGGTTTGGTGCATTTAACAACTCGAACACAATAAATCAAAAACACAGTCTATAGTGATAAGAATACTCTTACCAACATTGGTGCTTCCTCATCTTCTTCATCACTTTCATCATCGTTGTCATCACTTTCATCATCCTCATCATCACTTTCATCATCCACTTCATCCTCCCCATTGGCTGTCATTTCCTAGAGAAATGATCAAGTAAAATTAGCAGAACTTAGTTAAATCATGACTCAATAGTGTGTATATAGCTACCAAATGCAAAAAGATACTTGCGAGTAGGGCTGTTCACAGTTGTGGCCTGGATTTGGAGTGTTCATTTTACTGAAACCAAACGTTTTGGTTTCACAAATCTCACAACTGAAACCGATGAACATAAAGGATAAACCAGCAATTCAGTTAAATCTTGCTGTCGTTTTCAGTGTCCTTTTTTTGGGTTCACATATTGATGAACTCATTCCAAACAAATCAGTGAAAGATCAATAAATTTCAACAGATCTGTTAAAAAAATCTTGAATACTGAAACAAAATTTTGTCGTAGGTAGATCAACAAATTTAAAGAGATCAGGTGAAGCAAGTTCAGTGAACACCCCTACTTGCTAGCCATCAGAATAACACACGCTGGAACAATCAGACAATTTCTAGAAGCCTAAAGAAAGAAATCTGGAACAATTTCCTAAGTAAAGAAAATGCAAAAATTGGAAATCAACCTCTAAAAGAAATGCCTGAATTACAAACAAAGCAACCATGTATGGTCAATTTCTTAATACACCACCATTAATAAATAGTTCAAACTTATTGGAAGATTCACCAGAAAGAGATGATCAATTACATTTTTACCAGTTAGTTAAGAAAGCTAAAAGAAATATGAAATTACAATAATTATAAACTATCAACATATAATTATAAAAACTGATAATCAGGTGCTAGTTACCAACTATCACAACATGATGGTAGCAAAGTTAGTTCTGTTAAGCTACAACTAATCTAAGGGAAAAAAGGTAACATGATTATTTAGTATTAAGCAAAAGTATAACATCTTATAACATGATTAAAATCAATTGGGAGACAAAACAGTTGTAAGAGTTCATAAAAACAATTGGAAAGATAATTAGTTGTAACATTCATAAGATACAGACAAGATAAATATCAATCTTCAAAATATACATGACAATAGATTATGTCTAATTAAAACTTGATATATGTTACATTACTGTTAAGTCTGTAACACTATGTTTGATGAGTGGAAGTCATTAATCAAATTGAAATAATCCAAACAAACAGATTAGAGCACCTGATCATCACTGGACTCATCATCATCTGAATCATCCTCATCATCACTACTATCATCAGTCTCTTCATTTGGTTTCTCATCTTTGTTTGGTTCTACAATCTTCACCTTTTGCTTAGATCCAGCAGAATCAGGTTTAGGATTTTGTGTAAGAGGCTTTACTTTCTTACTCTCCAGCCCAGGTTTTGCTAAAGAGTCAAAAAATTATTCAAAGCAAAGTAATTAAAAAAAAACAAATCTCTCTCTAAAAAACATGAAGCATAAACTGTAGCGCTAATTCTCTACCATTGTTAGTAGCAACTGGAAGAACCTCTTCAGCTTCAACCTCAGGCTCTGAAAGGTCTGAAAAGAAATAATTTAAGAATTCCATGAGAAAATTAAGTGCGTTACTAAAAATATGCAGAAGTAGAAAAGAAAATTATAGTGCAGTGACTCACCAGAATCATCATAACTCGTGATGGAAAGACAAGGAAAGGAAGTCAAGGAGATAACAAAAAAAAAAAAAAAAAAAAAAACCAATGAAGTAAAATAACAATAATAAGAAGACAAAAGAAAATAACACTACAACCAAAAATCCCCACATATTTAAGTACACTAGCATAAAAGCAGGGCAGGTGGAGAAAAACAAAATGAAAGGATATTCAGGTTGTAAAACTTTGTAACCACTGAAGTAGACACTTCCATTTTTCGAATTATGAAATAACTCGAAATCTTTTTCAAACACCAGGTCAAAAGATAGCTGAGGAAATTTTTCAGGAGAAAGTGTTCCAAGAACAAACTTCTTATCAGCAATCTTCACATGCAGGCAAACAGATTCATTTCCTTTATCCTTCTTCACTTCGCCAAGACAAGCCTGTCCTCAAGACGCATGAAATTCAAACAAGTTCAATATTTCAAAAAGGAAAAAAAGAAAAAAGCAAAAAGCCAAACCTAAATTGATCTACAAAATCTGAAATGAACACTGTATTCACCTGCGACAGATGCAAAATGTAGCCTGGCTCCATTTCAACCTCAAAGGGCTCCCCACTTTTGACCTCCACACCTATCACCCACATTAGCATCATTATCAAATAAAAACTTTACCCAAAAAAAAAAAAAAGCTATGAAGCCACCTTCCAATCTTACATAAGAAAAACTAACAAATATATTCCAACTACAACCTCCAAGTAGTAAACAGTTAACATTGATGCTGGAAGCCATGAATAATACAAGCTTCAAGGAAAACCATGGTACAGCAATAGCAATACTCAATACTGGCAATCATTAGATCATTAAAAACTGCAGCCTACCTCTGATGTGACTGTTAAGAGCTTCCGCTTTCAATAGAAACAACAAATAATCATAAACACAAGCATTGCGCCTATTAATGTAAATATCAAACTGATCATGAAATCTAAAATTACATTAAGAAAAACATAAATACGCAGAAATAAGAGAAAAAGAAGAACAGATCATAAATATTAACTGTAAACATAAACATCGTTCAACAGGGCGCATATTAACAACATAAATATCGAACTGATCATGAAAACTAAAATCAAATTTCTAAAAAAAAAACATAAATGTTCAGAAATGATAAAAAAAACCAAAACAGTTGTAATGTTGCTTGTTGCTTTTTTCGTCTTCTTTCATACATTTTCTCCATGGACATAGATTAAAAAAATGCGAAAAATTGAACGATGGAGAATAGTATTAGAAGAGAGATCAAAGCCATAGCAGCAAAAATTTACCCCAAAATTCCATATCTGAAGAGCGAATTATGATAATGAGTGAAAAAAAAAATTGTACAGAGTTGCACTGTAGTTAGGGTTTTATTTATAAGGGGGATGGCCACGAGACTTCGACCGGAGAAGGAGAGGTTTGTTCTGGTGCAGCGCGCCTCATTTTCTTACTATGGCGGGGTTTTGAATTTTCCACGTGAACGGCGATAGATTAACTTGGTCATTTTTGTTTAGGTAAAATATTAAAGTCCCTATATTTTATCAAAATCTACTATTTCATCCCTCAATTTTTAGAAACATACAATAAAACACCTATGTTTATACATCGTTAAACTAAATTGTTCTTTTATTAATTTTCAATGCTTTTTTTGCTAATCAATAACTCAAAAATCAACTTTATCCATTTTATTTGTGTAATATTAAAAATATCTTTTTGTCCTTAACTTAATCTCAGCCTTATTTTTTTTCTTAAAATTTAATTATGAACAAATAGTTTTTGTGAATAATTACAATATATATTCTTCTCTAAATAGAGCAATGCATATACACAAGAAAATAAATATTCATACACTTAAATGCAATATTGGTTAACTAATCAAATATCTAAGAATAATTACAAACTCAATTTAATAAATATCTCACATATAGCTTATATGAATAGTTTCCATCAATTTGGAATATAGATATATATTATGCCTAACTTATTAATTATACCATAAAATACTTATCTTAAAATTGCTTTTGCTAGTATATTAGCTAACTTTCAAACTAAATAAATGAAAAATGTATAATCTTTTGATCAAGATTTTTCTCAATGAAATGTCAATCAGTTTCAACATGCTTAGTGCAATCATGTTGTATAAGATTGTGCTTAATATCAATAGTTGTCTTATTATCACAATGAAGACTCAAATTTTTCATATTCAATCTCCAAAGTTTTAATACATTTATAATTCGCACGCACCACAAGCCATACCTTGGACTCAACTTTTACACACACCATGAGCTAACTTATGCGCACACCATAAGCCATAACTTGGACATAACTTTTGCATGATCTTGCCATGAACTTTTGATTCTTACTTTTCTAAGTGACAAGATTGCCTTCCACAAAGGTAAAATAAGTAGGTGCATATTTTTTGTCAATTGATCCCTTGTTTAACTTGAACTTATGCATCCTTTAATGTTAGAAATATCAACAACAATATTTTTTTTTCTAGAGCACTCCTCATGTGTCTTAAGATTTAATATACTACATACATATACTCTTCACTAGGTAAATGCATGAACTAGATTACGACGCTCACTGTGTTAGCTATATCTAGCCTCATTTGTGATAAATTGATTAATTTTCCAACTAAATGCTAATAATGACCCTTGTTTGTTGGAGTTATAACAAGAAATACTCCAAGTTAATGATTTATTTCTATTGGTTCACAAGCAAGAATTCCATTTTTAATTAAAATATCTAGTATATATTTTTAATTAAAATATCTAGTATATGTTTTGATATAGCAACCTTAATTCACAAGAAATATTTAAATTGTTTGAGGTCTTTCATTTCAAATTTTCGTAGCCAAATACTTTTATAACACTTCCATTTCACATGGTCATCTCCTATCATGAACATAACATCAACATAAATGAATAAAGCCATTATTTTCTCTTTTATGTGTTTACAAAAATATCATCTAAATTACTTTACTTATAACCAAATGCCTTTGTTGTGGAAGAAAACCTCCAAACCAAGTTTACAAACTTCACTTTTACATAACGAACTATGTTTAACTTTAAGTGGCAACTCCATATAGACCTTTTCTTCTAAATATCCATTGAGGAAAGTATTTTTGACATCAAGTTACTATAAAGGCCAATCTGGATTTGCTACTAAAGATATAAGAATGTGAATTGCATTGATGTTCCACTTTATACCTTTGCATGTACCCTTTTGCAACCAACCTTGTTTCATACCTATCATACTACCAACTACTTTGAATTTCATTGTGAACATCCACATTTATCTAATTATCTTCGCCCTTTAAATAATAGTATAGGTTCTCGAGTGGCATTCCTTTGTAGAGTATTTATTTTTTTTAATTCATTGCCTTTATCCATTTTGGATATGTAAATGCATCTTGCACACTACTAGGAATAAATACATTAGTAATTGGTCAATAGTAAATGCAAAAGATTCAGTTAACCCATGAAAGAAATAGGGTTGTTAATTGGGTATTAAATCTTAGCTTTAAGATCAGGTTTATATGGTTTCTTTTAGGGATCCTTTATTTGGTCTTTATGGATACTTATAAGCTATATTTTATATCAAAAAATGAGTTTTATTAGGCTCATGCAATATGGGATTCAAAGTTACCTGAGGAATAACATTCTAAGTTGACTCTTTAGCAAATGTTGTAGGCATGGGTAACTTTAAAGACGGTGATGAGTTTGACATGTAAAAAGCACTTGTTATATTTTTTGGGAAGAACTAACAACTCATTAGTAACTTTAGAAATACTCCCATTCTCAATTTCAGGAGCACTATCATTGTTTTACTAAACATTTCTCCCAAATTGTTCATTTATTTCTTCTAACTTTATAAGCTCATTTCCTTTGCCACCATCTTGTAATACATTCTCTTCATTAGAGCTCGCATTCTAAAAATATTGTTCAGTGACTCCTATTGAATAATGGGGATCTAATTCATGAAAAGAAACATCCAAAGTCATATTTAATTTTTAAGTTTGTTGGTCATATTAGTTATATCCTTTTTGAAACTCAGAATAGCCAATAAAGACACATCATTTTACATATATATCAAGTTTGTTTTATTGGCTTTTAGGGATGTGAACATATATAGTAGAACCAAAGACTCATATTTCAAGATTTGAAAGATGAGGAGTTAAAAGTAAGGCTTGCATCTTTTGTTAAGGGTTTGAAAGTCTATCATAAAAAGGTGTTTTATTAATGAAATATACAGTGAATTTCATAGTCTTTCACCAAATAGAAATGAGGCATATTTATGCCAAATAAAGAGGCACAAACCACCTCTAATAGTTGTCTAATCTTCCTTTTTGCCAATCCATTTTACTACAAAGCATAAATGTAAAAGATTTGATGACAAATCCCATGATGGCTTCAAAACTTGCCAAATGATGCATCCATAAACTCAATGTTATTTTTAGACTGTAGAACATGAATATGCTTTTGATACTGAGTGTTTACCATATTATGAAATTCTTGAAATGTTATATATACATCATTCTTTTTATTAAGCAAATACACCTAGGTAATTCTTATGTATTTAGCAATACATGTACCAAAGGAATAAGCTTCAGAAATAGAAGGGACTTTCACAGGACCTCAAACATTAGAGTGAATAATCAGAAAAGGTCTTAAACTTTTATTCAAACTTGGAAAATAAGAAATGCAATAGATTTTAGCCAATTCATAAATGACATAATAAAATTTTGGATTCTTTAAAACTAAAAAAAAATATGTGGTTTTCATTTTCTAAGATAACCAAAAGAAAGATGTTATAGTCTTTGGTGCCATAACCATATAATTACTTGAGCTTTATCTTCATTAGTAGTTTGTTTCACATAATTTTACTCTTCTACTTTCTATCAACTCTAAATAGTAATGTTTGCCTCATTTAATACCATAGCCAAGAATCTTTTGAATTAAAATGTCCTAAAAAACACAAAATAAATAAAGGGTGATAATGCAATTAAGAGTGGAGGTTATTTTTTCTAATAGATAAAAGATTATATTTGGGGGATGTTACAACAATGACAAAATGAGATTACCATATAAGATGACCGATCCTTATCTAGTGATAAAAGAGGTGTTACCATTAATTATGGAAATTACAAATTAAGAAGATGAAAGAACATATTGTAATTGATTATAGTCTTTAGTTATATGATCAGGTGCACCTGTATCAATAATCTAAGTATTATTCTTAGAAGTTGTAAAGAATGTAGAGGCCTTACCAATAATACCATGATGAGAAACATTTTATTTTGGGTTGCAATTAGTCTTATTTCATAGAAATTATCATAGCTTTCCCTACAATCTTCTTTTAAGGTTTCTTTGTAAAGTCTAACCACTCAAGATAGGCAATGATTTCATAACATCACTGTTTTGAATGAACTATTTCACCATAATGCAAACATACGTTTGCTAGACTTTTCCAATTGATTGATGTTTCATTTTTTAAAAAGCCAGATGATATCATGGTCAAACTTTCAGAAATTGGATGAGAAACTCCAATTGTGTATTTGTTGGTATTCTCTTATGACATATGTATACATACTTTTCAAATTGAGTTTTGGGTCTTTTTATAAGATTTTTTAATGGACCTGATTAAATTTAGAGTCGAGTTCACTTAGAAAAATATGAACTTAAAGCCTAACCATCATAGAGTATAACTTTACCACCCCTTTAGTTGTTCCTTCTCAAAAGACCGTGTTATAATTGATTTATGGAAAAATAACACCTATGTCATTATCGTATGTTGCTAATGGTCAACCATTTTGTTTAGTAGAAAAGGATCTATGGTTCAATTTAAAAATACAAGTTTCATATGATCCATCGTAGAATGTTTTTGACATAGTATTTCACATCTCCTTAGTTGTAAAGAGGTGAAAAAATCACTACGTCAATAAACTAACTTTTCACTTTGTGATTTTCAGTAATCCTTGTTCTAATATTAGGATCTCTAAAAACATATGTTTTTGCTTATTTGGTAAGATATCCATCTTTGTTGCAAGAGACAATACACATCTTCATAGGTTAATACCATAACTAGTAATTGGTCTCATCTAATGTGATATTGATAGGAAATGCATAATTGTCTTAGTCTAGTTGATACGTTTGTGGTGATAACCATAAAAAAATACAGTTGATTGTCATAAACTTTCTTAAAATCAAACATGTTTTTTTACCATGTGAATAAACAAATTTTATGAATAATTCTCATATGTATTCTTCTCTAGATGGAGGTAATATATATACACAATTACATCTTATAAGAAAAAGAAATAGTCTATTTGAAAGGAAATTAAATATTTATATATGTAAGTACAATATTAATCAATTAATTAGATTTCTAAGAATAGTTACAAATTCAATCTAACAATTACACTTTACATATAACTCATGTGGACATTAACTCATTCCTTAACTTTCTCTTCCATTTTCATTTCAAAATCTAATCTTACTCTCTTCTTGTTATTTCATCTTAAAGTAGAAAAATTATTTCCTCAAGATTGTACGTTTATTTCCAATTCCAATCTAATAATCACCAGTCCAAATCCATTACATATTAGTATAAAAATCTTTTACATGGTTAATCAAAATCCATCACACCCATGATATGAGACCTACTATTTAAACTTCTCCTTCATCTTATTATTTCTTATCAAATTAAAAAAAAAAAAGAGCTAAGAAACCTATCACCTCCAAATCATGCCCAACCATTATTGTAGCTCGTAGTATTTTCATCCCTTTTCCAACTCTGCATCTTCTTCTTCTTCATTCCCTCCTACAATAGTGGCAACAGTGCAAAAGTGAAAAGCTATTCTAAGGAGTAGCGAATAGAAATCAATAAGGAGTAACAAGAAGAAATTCATGGGTTTCTGGTCTTCATTCCCTCCTGCAAGTAATTAGAATGATTTGAGTAGGCCATTCTAAAGTCTCTCTCTCTCAATCAATCAAATAGTATGAAGTTAAAATAACAAAGATCTTAGGTTAACATGATGACAAAAAGCTTGTTGAATTGCAACATCGTTTGACCTAATTAAAACTTGCCAATTATGGGAGTAGGTTATCAATTATGAAATTTGAGACATGAAGAGAATGAGCAAGAGAGAGATAATTATTTTGATTTGGGACCCATATTAATAGTGGATAAAAAGCAGCGCATGTTCTTTATTTGATGAATCAATTAATAGATTATTTTTAAGAGTCAATTAGCAATTTGTTTTTTATGCAAAAAGGTACGTGTAATTTTTTTGGTTCTAAAGACTGAGTAGGAAGAGAAAGAGAGAAAATTATCTGCATAGCATTTCCTTATAATAGCTTTTAGCTTTTGCCATAGTGTCTATTTAATTTTATAAAAAACAAAAAGAGTTTATAGCCTTCTAAATGAAATAGCATAATATGCCCTCTTAGTTTGAATAAATGGTCTTATTTGATATCTTGATGGAAGCCATAGATAATAAAGTGTTAATTTACGACAAACGACATAGCAGTTACAAAAATTAAATATATATTTATTACAATTTGAAAAAGGATGATGATATTAAAAAAATAAGGTAATAAAGACTAATGTTACATATATTCTAGCATCTTCTATAGGTTTAATAAAAAGTGATTTATTAGCTTTATAAAAAAGGTCAAATGACATTTTTTTAAGTATTTATACATAAAATAGCTATATATACTTTAATTCAAGAGGAGAAAAATAATCTTTAACCTCTTAAATGAAACAATATTACACTCTTGTTCCCGTTGATTTGAATTTAGTTTAGGTTTATTTTATTGTTTCTATTTTATACTTTCTATGTCTATCTCAATTTATGGTTCATTGAATAATTTTATTGAATTTCAAGTTTTAGTTTTTGTTATTTTAAAGCAAATCTCTTCTTTTGTCTTTCCATAAGTTTTCATTCATAGCTTCGCTTCATATTGAGTTTACCATTTTGGTTATTTTGAGTTGTTTTTTTTATTTTATTATTGCGTTGTTTTTGCAATTAAAAACTTTCAATCCATAATTACTATTGATTTTTTATTTACTAAATTAAGTAATTGTCAAAATTTAAGTGCTTAAAAAAAATATTATCAAATACATGTAAAAAGTTAACAATTTAAAAATATATTATTACATAAACTTAAAAAATTAAATGTTGAATATTTTTATTTTAAATATTTAATATGGATGATCAAATGTCCCTCATCAAGCTTCATATTCAAGTTTAGCCACCGAGGTTTCAAGGACTAAATAGATTAAGGAAGAAAAAATATTATCTATACAATATTTTCTTAAAATAGTTTTAACTTTGATAATGACTATTTAATTTTATTAAAAATAAAATTAGTTTTTAGCCTTCTAAATAAACTAGCACAAGATGTCTTATTAATTTGAGCAAATGATCTTATTTATTTTATAATTTTATCTCATGATTTGATATATCAATACAAAATGATAGATAATAAAGTATTAATTTACGATAATAGCTACAAAAATAACTTTAGAATTGAGACAGAATAAAATAGTAAGGACTGATGTCACATATATTCTAATATTTTTTATAATTTCAATAAAGCTATCTATTAGCATTATGAAGAAAAGGACAAGTGCCATTTTTCTGTTTTAGTGCAAAATAACTATATATAAATATTTCACGTAAAAAGGAGAAAAATGGTGTTCAACCTCTTAACTCTATATTCTTGCCCCGTTGATTTGAATTTAACTTAAATTTATTTTATTATTTTTGTTTATGCTTTCAATCTCTTTTATCTCAATTAATAATTTATTGAATAATTTTATTGAATTTCAAATTGTAGATCAATTTTTAAAAATTTTAATGCAAATCTCTTCTTTTATGTTTCAATAAGTTGTTTCATTCATAATTTTGAACTATTTGGTTACTTTGAGTTTTTTGATTTATTTCATTATTGCATTATTTTCGCAATTAAAAATTTTCAATTCATAGTCATTACTTTTTTTTCCATACTATATCAGAATTTCCATTAATCTACAAATCTAAATTTTATTTTCTTTTGTGATCCACCGATTTGATTGGGCTACTATTTGGAAAAAAGAAGAAACAGATCACCACCTATACCCAACAACAAAATCCCACAAGCATCAAATCGTACAGTTTTGGCAAAAGAAAATTAAATATACCATAGATTCATTCATACACTCAGATTGACAGTAAGGGAAAGCAGCACCAATTCTATGCAACCTTTTGTTTGGTTGGAGGGAGGTGAGACGAAAAGGAAAAAAAAAGAAATTAAAATGATTTTCTTTATTTAGTTTGTAAATAAGAGAAAAAAATTAAGAGAAATTATATTTTTTTAACAGGCTTTTGGAGAGAAATTACACTAATAAAAATTTATCTTTAAAATTATTGAGTTAATGAGTGTGAGATATATTAAATTATTAAATATTCTCAATTTTTTTCTATATATTATTTCTTTTATTTTCATTTTTTTACTTATTTTTCTTTATCTCTATGCATCTCCAATTAAAATTATAATGCATGCATGTTTTTATTCTTCAAGTTGAGTTGTCAAATGCCAATTTTTAGATTTAATTTTATAAATCAGTAATAAAGTTAAAAATGTAAATTTATAATTTATAATCCTTTATATCTTATAAATGAATTTGAATTTTCTCTCTTGTGTAAATAGGAGATACAAATAAGAAAAAAGAAATTATAATTTTTTCTTTTCTTTTTCTTTATTTAAATTCTTTTTATTTTTCCTCCATAATTAATGCACTAACGTAGGGTAAAATACTAACTTTATTGCCCAACGAAAATGGCTCTCCAAATAAAGTTTTTGATTTCTATTGGTAAACTCAGCTTCCTCAAGTTATTTTCCCTTGTAGAATTGGACACCTATTGGAAGAAGAATGGAGAGCTTTCTCTGCTATGAGATATAATATGCAATACTTATTTCCTTGTTTAGGTCCAATGGGCCTCCACCTTGACCATATGATATGGCTACATTTCAAACAAAACCGAGCCATGCATCTCCGGAGTCCTAACGGCAATGTTCATTCACGGCCTAGTTGGGCTGTCGGCACCAGGCGAGGCCCGCCACCAGTAGCCAACAACACGTGCTTCTATATTTATAAAATTGAGAAGCTCGACTGATACAGTACCCTCCAGCAGACATAGCCGTAGTACTCTGTGCTCTGGCCTTTTCAGTCCAAAGCCAACTGACTAGAAAACCATATTGGCAAATCCTCACTTACTGATACAAAATGATGGATCTGGGGTTTCATCTACACGCCCTCATTCCTTCATGGAACTCAGTAAATACTGCTTCGAATAACCATTTCCCATCACTTCAAAATTTCAAATTCAATTTCTTTTCCTGATTTTTTTTTTCTTTTATTTATTCTCCAGGTTGCTATACTAATGGTGTTCTTTGCTTACTTGGCAATTATTGGATCTTTAATGCCTGGCAAAGTTGTTCCCGGTGTCACCCTGCAGGATGGTTCTCGTCTCTATTATCGTTGCAATGGTCTTTTCTTATTCTAACTTCACATAAATTTAATTTCTTTGTTTTTCTTTCCTTTGTTGAGTTTTGTGCTTATTGATTGGTATTTGATTTTGTCTGAACAGGGTTGTCGTCATTGCTGTTGCTGGTTGCTATTCTTGGGATTGGTGCTAAGATGGACCTTGTATCACCTACTGTATGTATTCCCTGATTTATATGAGTCTTTCCTTTTTTCCCATTTGTTGATTTACAAATTCGTTTTTTTTTTTAAACTTCATAAACAGCATAAGATCATGTGGGATGATTCTCTAAATGGAGCGAAAAAAGTGTGTTTTGAGAGTGTAAATATTGCTTACCGAAAAATATTTAAGGTAGTACCTGATAAGTTTGAATTAGTGTGTCCTATAGATATTAACATTATTTTACTATGACTTTGAAAGGGGGTTCATTGCTTGCCTGCTTTATGCGATTTCACTGCAATAGGTGCATAGTCATGTAGAGTCCTTTCTGCTGTTGGAGACTTTTCCTAGTGTTTTTTTTTTATCCTTTTTTTAATGTCTGCAGTTAAAGTGAAGTGAAATGTATTACTGGTTGAATTTGTGTGGTCATTTTCTGCTTCTTGCACTAGTAAAAGATATTTAGTATTAATACTTAAACAATGTTTGCAGGTGATAGCAGAGAGAGGATTTGAGCTTCTGTCAGTAACTTTTATATTCAGTGTTCTTGTAAGTTTCAATTAAATTTCAGTTGCTTAATGGCTTTGTCCTTTTGTTCATCTATATTCCATCTCCAACTGCTGCCCTTTAAACTCAATTATTTTTCTCTGTCAATTAGCCTCTTCAATGTGATCCTTCTGTCTTGTTTATGCAAATGGTGTCCGTCAAGACCTGGAAATTCAAAATGCTAAACAAGATTTAGAGTTAGTGAACTTTTTCTGTGAATTTGAAATTTACCTTAAATATTCAATTCAAGCATAGTCACGTTTGTATCGAAGAGCACTAACTGTCATGTTGATTACTCAATTATCAAGCTGAAACAGTTTGTCAATATGGAATATACAAGTGGATTCTGTCTGTTACTGATTTTAAGTTTCTTTGTCCCTTGATCTTTAGCGTGCATCAATTAGATATTTAGTCATAAAAAAATGAAGTAAATAACTTTTTTTCCAATTTGAAGTCATTATTACGTTATGGATATTAGCATAGCAGCATCAGCCATAAAAGTTGCTTCTAGTTTCTTTTTTATGCTTGTTGAGTTGCATTTTTTGTTCTCTCTACTTGGTTCTTCTGATTCCTTTTATCTTTTCTACATCTAGGTGACATTGGTACTCTATGCTGCTGGATGCAATTCAAAAAACCAGGGTTCTTCTCTTAAGCCTTATGTCACTGGAAATCTGATACATGACTGGTACTTCTAATAGAATAACTTGCTTCTGCTGATACTTGTTCGAGTAGTGGGTTCTAAAGAAGTTATACATGAATATCTTCCTGCCCATACATTTTGGTCTGTGACCTTTATCTATTAGAAGTATATTTTTATCAATTTACTCATATTCAAAAATTTGAAGGTTTAATAAAATAGCAAATTTTGTACAGGAAAATTACCCTGGATAATACTATCTATATTTTCATTCTCTTCCATGCTAAAAATTTGGATTCATGATTAAATAATCTTGCATCTGCATGGTCTCATCAGCCAATGCAGGATTAGACATAAGCTTCTAAAGGAATTTTAACATAAAATTGCAACCATCAAATCCAATTTATTTCCATCCTGAGTAAATATTTGGGACCATAACATTAGTGGACTTAATTTCTCTTTTTTTGTTATTGTGCCTCACGATTTGTTTGTATAAGCACAAACAACTATTGTATCACACCATATTTGCTGTCTTGCCCAACAAAGAATTTATCATTTATGTGGCATCTTTTGCAATGCCTACTTTATGGATTTGATTATCTTCAATGCATTTTTAACACCTTGCCTATAAAATTTAAAGATTCATCACCTATGCTGCCTGTTTTCACTGACTAGTTCTCTCTCTCTATCTCTCTCTCTCTCTCTCTCTCTCTATATATATATATATATATATATATATATGCTCTAAATATTCATAACTCCTTTTTGTCATTCAACAGGTGGTTTGGGATACAGCTCAATCCTCAGTTTTTAGGCATTGACCTCAAGTATGTAGTCTATTTTAATGGTTTTAGTGTGTTTCTTCTGGCCAACTATGTGCATGCAATGTCACTGGTATCTCTGGAGTTTCAATCTGTTTCTGCGTGTTACCTATATCTGTTACTGTTCCATTTTCTATATTTAGCTGGTGCTTTCTTTGCAGTTCAGTTTCATTGCTTGCACTTTTAGCATGAACATTCCATTATTCCTATTTGTATATAGTTTCGACCTGTTAACATCATAGAGAGGATGATATGGTACAGGTGAAACATAGTTGTCTGGCTTTATATTATTTTTAGCCTGTGGAACTAAACAGGTGATAAAACTATGGTGAGCTAACTTCATAGAATTTTTTTTTTTTCAGATTCTTCTTTGTTAGAGCTGGAATGATGGGATGGCTATTTATCAACCTATCAGTTCTAGCAAAAAGTATTCAAGATTCCACCTTGAGCTGTTCAATGATCCTCTACCAACTATTCTGCGGGGTAATCTGGTGATGTTTGGAAGTACCTTACATTATTTCCTCATCTATTTCCATCTCAGGCTGAATTGCTGAATCTTACTTTTTTCTGCATCCTCTTTTCAGTTGTACATCCTGGATTACTTCTTTTATGAAGAGTACATGACCTCTACGTAAGTGCTTAATGTACTAGCTCTCCTGCAGGAGTTATTGCCAAATGCCTTTCTTTCTCTTACTTAGGATGGTATACCTGCAGTTGCTTATCAGGAAGGGAAGGAATTAAGCCTCTATTGAATGGGTTACACATTATGATAGTAATTCAAGGAACGAAACAAAAATGGAAAATTGAAGTAATATTGGCTTATTTACTTTGCTGCTCACTATGCAGCATCATCATTATATACAGAATTTGAAAAGTAAAAAGGTAAAAATAGAATGATAAGGAGCACAATGCAAATTGCGTATTACAAATAGAAAAGCAAATTATATATTTCAAAAAATTGTTAGAGGTTTTGCGTGTCAATCTGCACCGAAGTTTTCCATGGGCTCATATGAAATTTATGTATTTACCGAATCCCCCCAATCAGGACTGAGTCAAAGTCTTTCATCCTAATTTCCCTGTATATGACCAAGCCTAGGGTGGCCTCACTCTGGTTGTGAACACAGATAAATTATCCTATTATGATTCTGTTTTAATAAATATTGGTTTGAATGTAATATCTGGAAACAAAAAGTATTTAACTAAATGTTATGAAGCTTCACTGATTTCGGAGCAAATACTAGGTCAATTCCAGTAAGTGATGCTCATCTTTGTGCTTGAAATTTGAGCCCTAGCTTCTCTCTTCCTACATCTCTTAAACTGGATGGATCAAACTTAAAGAGTTCTTGGAGTAAGAGATAAATGATAGGAAATTTTGTGCGGAAATTGAGAAGACTTAATTTAGAGCAAATGTATTGCTATTGGAATTCTTTTCCAAAAAGCTTCATGGTTGTGGATGAAACATCGCCATGTAGAACTGCCACCATTTCTTTTGTTGATGTTTCTAAAGAGTTCTCATTAATCAGCCTATAATATTATTAATAAGCTACGTAAGGTATGAGTTTGAAGACAAGCTGGGTTCAGTATATGATTTTACTAGAGAGGTATACATTGGCCAAACATGAATGGATAATGGCCACCTCAGGTCATTAGTATAGTGAAACAAGTTTAGAATCATTAATATTTTACTTTTGTCAGTCCAGATCTAGCATACTGTGCCCCTAAAGTTGGGAACATAAGTTCTCACAGTGTTAACTTGTTTGTTTAAAGTCACTGTATTAAAATTTTATGTATATATAGATATATGTGGCTACCATATTTGTTCTTTTTTTATTGGTATAATCTAGCTTTTATATTCATTAACTTTCTTGTGTGTCCTTTCCACCTGCTTCTCACATGTTGTCTATTCTATAATCGTTAAAAGATGTTCTTTTATGTGTTCACATATAATGAATTTACATATCTGATCCATTTTCTTTGTAGATGGGACATAATTGCTGAGAGATTGGGCTTCATGTTGGTATTTGGTGATCTTGTTTGGATTCCTTTTACTTTTAGCATCCAGGCATGCACCCATGAACCTGAACATTGGATGGCGTTCTAACATTTATATCTAGACACATGCCTTCTTATTTTTTTAATTTGAACTATTGGTAAAAGGATGTCAGGATGAAATTAGTATAGAACGGTGAAATTAGCTAATGTGGAAACTTCTAATCTTTATTTCAGACCCTCTATTTATGTATGTGATTTCTTTCACATGCTTGAAACTTAAATAGTTCCATGTAATGGCCTGAAAACATCATTGACAAAATGAAGACTTCTATAATAAAAGCACAAGTGGAAATGAAGAAACTATTTATACTTCTATGTGAATAAATAGTACTGAAGTGTCACAAACGTAACATTACTTCAATTTGAGATGAAAATGAAAATATGATTGCATATTCAAATATTGCTAATGTAACAGCCATTATTTAATTCCATGATTTCAAATATTGCTGCATTTGCAACTAAATTGCATTCCCTAAGTGTGCTACCGCTTTTGCAAGACACTTGGCACATCATGTATAACACCATACAAACAAGAATTAGTTTGTATATTGATCATTGTCAAATATTGCAGGGTTGGTGGCTTTTGGGTAACAAGGTGGAGCTAACAACAGCTGCTGTTATTGCAAATTGCTTTGTTTTTCTGACTGGGTAACTTTCTGGCAATGAGTAGTTCACTTCAGGAAGTTTCATCTGCACTTTTTCCTTAATCATTTAGTAACTTATCATCTGTTAAACTCGGCAGGTATCTGGTATTTAGAGGAGCTAACAAACAAAAGCATGTTTTCAAGAAGAACCCCAAAGCACTCATATGGGGTAAGCCTCCAAGGGTTATGGGGGGAAAGTTGCTTGCTTCTGGTTACTGGTAAGAATTCTAGCTGATCATATTCTTTTTTTTTTTTTTGTCGGCCCTAATAATGAAACTCTTATTTTAGTGCTTGATTCATCCAAATCGTTAGAAGATCTAATAAAAGCTTTTGTAAGTGATAAACTGAACTACTTTGAAAATGAATCTGGAAAGGTTTCATCATGAATTCATTTGTATAATTGAAGTTCTTATCAGTAAACATCACCCTTTGCTAAATCTCTAATCTTTCATTATGCAAGATGAAGAACCTACCCACCAAGTGTCCTAGTGTAGTTTCGACAGAACTGCACTTGAAGTGGCCTATAGTTCATCAGAGAACTTTGTTATGCCTGCTTGTCAGACATATTATAACAAATAGTTGATAGCTGCCATCTAAAATACTGTCTTCCTGGCACTTTTTCATTCAGAGAGCATTCTGCTTTCTCAAGGGAATAGTTTATTGGTTTCTTTGATTTTCCATTCTGAATGAAGTGTGTGGCTAAGGGCCAAAGTGATTTTTATTGTCTCCGAATGAGTGATACATTCATCATTATGGCAAATCAGTCACCTTTAAGACGTGGTCCTCCTGTAAAGGGGGAAAAAAAAGAACTTTCCATGAGGATTTGTATTAAAGCATTGCATATCACCTGATATTGGCCTGCATAAGCAGATTCTTATCACCTGTCTCCCATACCACCAACAGAAACAAAGGGAAAAAAAAATAAAAGAGAAAAGGATAAACCTCATTGGGTTGAATTCCTTCCTCTCACATTGAGGTTGGAATGTGTAAACTGTGACGAGTAATGTAGAAAGTCATCTCATTAACTCTGGCATGGAAAATGTTCATGATGCTTTAATCTTGTGCATGTTCTTGACATCCTGCTGACTTGTTGAAGGGCGATTGCAAGACACTGTAATTATCTTGGAGACTTATTATTAGCACTGTCGTTCAGTCTACCCTGCGGGATAAGGTACATTTCTGGTTTCTTTATACTTTGCGCACCATTTGAAGGTAGATGAGTTCCACTTTGGGAAATTACTTCTTTTGCAGCTCCCCTGTTCCATATTTTTACCCAGTTTATCTCCTTATTCTGCTAATATGGAGAGAAAGGAGAGATGAGGCTCGCTGTGCCGAGAAGTATAAAGAAGTATGGGCTGAATATCGTAGACTTGTTCCCTGGAGAATACTGCCTTACGTATACTAGGAACAAGATTCTGCAATAGCCAATGGAGACTCGAGTGTATGAGCAACCTAGTGGCTTGTGTTTGAATATCAATTAATGATCCTCATACTTAATTTTACTGAAGATGTTGAACGAAAAAATATTCCATAATTTTCTTGGCTGAAACTGTTTTGATGCTGGAAACCCAAATTCTGGCCTATGGCAACGTATTCAAATTTCTGTATTGTAAATTATTATAATTCAGTAGTTCTTTTTCATAAAATTCTGCAAGAGTTCTCCCTTTCCTCTAGATGCGGTTGCTTTAGCAGAAAGATAAGACCCACTACCATGAGCTCCCCCTCTACTTCCTGCTGTCAGTGGCCTAATTATTTACACTTTTGTGCCAACCTTGGCTTGGAATACAAAGCAGGGCAGACAGAAAAACCATTTATATCGGCAAATTTGGGCTTTTTTACTGTTAACTAGACTCCGAAGCTCATGGGAAATTATGGGCTTTTTCAGTGCGCTAATCACCGCCATTTAATGTCTTTGGTTCAATTCTTGAGATGGTTCTTGATTACAAGAAGCACACATCAAACACTGTGCACGCTGAATCTGGTTTTAGGGACTTGAGTTTATCTGTGGGGGTTCATAAAGGATAAGGAGTTGTTTAGAAAGAACAACAATCATCAGTGAAGTTAATTACAAGCACAAAAGAAATGCAGGCATGTTACTATAGTAATCATATTCTTACTAAATGCAGGCATGTTACTATAGTACTCATATTCTTAGGAACTAGTTGTTGCTTGGTTGTGTGAGATAACACTTTTTTTTTTTTTTACATTGTTTAGCACAATAGTCAAACATAGAGACAAAATGAGTAAAGGCTGTGGTCCTCTTGTCATCTCTTGTCTCTATTTCCTATGCTTTTTATTGTCCTTATCACTCAGGAAAAAGAGGATGACGTTTTTCCTTTCTCCATGCTCTTTTTCTGTCCTCCATTATGAAAGGTATGGATAGTATATATGTACTCTTGGATGGGTATATACATACATATACCACAGTATGAGAGAGACAGCACAATGACTGGTGAGTGGTCCCTTTCAGTACATTGAGTAGAGGGTCTGTGGAGTCAAATTGATAATGGTTGCTGGCGGCCTTACGGTCCAATTCACATAATGAGTTTCTTGGTTTTCTAATGAACCTGACGCTTACCAAATTCTTTTCAACTATACAAATACAAATATTGAATTAAATGATAGCTCAGTATGTAGGACTGTAAATTGGGCTGAGATAGTTTGAAATTTGAAATGTTTGATCTTTTTTTATTTTTATAGTTGAGATTTACATGAGTTCCGGTTGAGTTGAGTTTGAACTAAAATTTTTAATTTCAATTTTTTTTAGACTGAGGTAAGTTCACCTTTTTTTATTGTGAAATATTATTTATCATCTGAAATTTAATGTAATTCATTAATTATAATCTCTATTTTCAGAATCATTTTTAATTCGTCCCTTAAATTTAATTCAGTCAATAATTAGGTCCTTTCAGCAGATCAATCCATATTCAAATAATCTAAACATATAGATGTATTATGGATTTCTTAGGTGTAAATTTTGTAACTTCAATTTATAATATTTGATAATTATGTGGCACTTATAAATAAGTATTTTATCAAATTCATTTTTTTTATAATAAGTTATACTGAGTAATCAGTTTAAATTTAGTGTTTGTTTGGCTTGGCGTGTGCTCATCGATATTCAACAATTTGAGCATTTAAACATTGAAAGAGAGTGAAAATGTTGGAGTTTAGCATTTAAATTTAAAAATTAACATTTAATCTCTATTTTTACTCTCCCATTGTCTCCTCTCACATAGTGTTACAACTTAGATCTATTATTCCAATTTTGTTTTAAGAAAATAAAATTTTGTATTCTATCATTATGTAAACACTTCTTCGTCATCTATGAATGTGATATTAAACGCATAACTCATTTATCTTCTTTTAATTGTAATAGAAGGAATTGTCATTGAATAATATTAAAATTGTTTTTAAAATTATGAATTTTTCAATTCAAATTTTAATAAGAACTAAATTACAAAGTGAAATAATTGTAGTGTAGGGCTTTTTAGCCCAATGACTTTAGAAAGCTTTAGGGCCAAGAAATCTTTATTTATTGATGTTAAGATGTGTCTTTATGAAAAATGGGAAAACTTACTCCAGTGCCTTTAGAGCCACATATTTATGACTGTTTAAAAATAAAATAAATTATAAAACAGTAAAAGATAAAAAAGAAGGAAGACCAATTAAAATAATAATGGGTCAAATATCTGAACTAACTCTTAAAAAAAAATTTAAACAAAAAAAGTCATAAATAGACATTTTATGACTAAAAAATAAAACATATTGAGTCTACATAATAGTTTATTTTTATTCATATAATAATTGTTTATCATAAGATAATAATTAAAAATAAAATATATTTACATAGAATTAAGAGATTGCATATATTAATAAAATCATAAATATAGAATAATATTAATATATATTAATATAATACTTAAATTGCAAAAAAATCATATCATTCAACATATGTTAAAATAATTTAATAATAATAAAAATAAGATTTATATAGAGGGGTTGAGAATGAGTCTAATGATTATAAGGAAAATTAACAGTAATATATAAAATAAAAATAGTTATTTATGCAGTATAAATGTGTTTCTAACTTTCAAAAAAATATTGAATGAGAGACAAAAAATATATATATAACTAGGAGAGGCCACTATCCACCTTGAACCAAGAAATCAAACTAAATTAACTAGTTATAAATGATTTGATTTGATAAAATATGGAAGTCAGTTGAGTTTGATTTGTCCTTTAAAAATTTTATTAATTTAATTCAGTTTACTTTTGATTTTTCAAAATCAAACTGAATCAAATTAACAAAATAAAATGAAATTAAAAATATAATTATTTTAAATAGATGATATAAATATACTTTTGCACTTAAAAATAAATTAGATATACTAATATATAATAACATTTATTTATATAAATTAATTGAATTATGAGATGTAGTCCATTCCAAAGTGTATATAGTCCAAATAAGGTATATAGGTCATTGATTTGCTACCCCTGTCCACTAAGAACGAGCTAGCTATTCAACAGAAAAAAATTATTATTTCTGCAAATATAAAATTACTAATTTATTCAAGTATATAAAAATTAAGTTAAATTTACTTTTCTAAGAAATCGATATTACTCTTTCAATCTTATTTTATTTTTGTATCCTCGACTCATACTCATTGGTGGATGTAGGATTTACAATGAGTGAGAGCTAATAATAAAACTAATAATATTTATGTCAATATAAAATATGTGAAAATAAAAACAACAATAAACAATAATTTAGATAAAATTATATTTTATTATAAAAACCCTTTCCGAGATGCCATATTTTGAAACCTTTGAATGATATCTTTAATGTAAATGGAATTTAATATGTCTTTCTCAATATGTTTGACCAAAAAATTATTCATCAATTCATCTCCAAGTCGGTTGAGTAATGGATTCTTGACAATTTTCATTGCAAAAAAAAAAAAAAAAACTCTCAACAGTTGCTTTTACGACAAGCAAGGTCAAAGCTAATTTCACCAATAAATATACCAATGGATAAGTATGATGCTTCTTAAATTGAACTAATTTCTTAGAGAGCTCACTTATACCTATAAGAATAGAAAATTAATCATTTGATTGCACATACAGTCAATTTGATGCCCAAGTGCCATCAACTCTACTACTAACAAGTCATTTAGATAAAATTCAGCAAACCTGATCAACTTTCTCTTCTCAAATGATAAGAATGAATCACTTGGATCAAGATATGACATACACAACAATAATTTAGTATTCACCTCATCAGAACGGTTGTTCAACTCTTGAAGTTGCGTATCTATCACTGTGTAAAATAATTAAGTCCTCCATATTTGAAACAATGATATTACGCTTGATGCAAAAGGAAGTCAATTCCTCCAACAATGGTTCTCATCCTTCCTCTCTCATTTGCTAAAGCAACTACTTAATTACATTTACAAGATTCATAGCATTGGCAATATCTTGGTCTTTTTTTTGTAATACTTGTGACTCACTTGAAACTCCCAAAATATTTTTCATCAAAACATTGAGACAATATCTTAGTTTTTTTTTTTTTTTTGTAATACTTGTGACAAATCACTTGAAACTCCTAAAATATTTTTCATCAAAACATTGAAGAAATTCCATAACATAATCTGCTTGAGCTCTTTGGTTTAGTATTTTTATTCATTTCTAATAGCCATAAGCACTTCAATTGTTGGGTCACAAATCAAACTCATTAATGTTCAATAGTGAGAATCCCAATGTGTTGCTCAAGTTTAATTTAGTGATACTTCTTGATTCAATCCACTCCCAGACAAAATTTTACCATCCTGAATTCCTTGAATAATTTGTTCAATTTTTTTTTCTCAAAGCATGTATTTACGTTTGCGTGAGGCACCAACAATATTTGTTACCATCTTAATAATATCAAAGAATTTACTAACTTTTGGGTGACTTTCAGCTATAGATATAAGTGCCAATTGAAGTTGATAAGCAAAACAATGAATATAATATGTAGATGGATTCTTCATCATTATCAACTTTTAAGACTATTGAATTCCCCTTGCATATTGCTAGCTCCATCATAACCTTGCCCCTATAAACTTGAAATACTTAAACCATGTCTAGAAAAAAAAAACATCAATATTTGTTTTCAATGACAAAGCAATAATATCACTAACATGTATAATGCCATGAAAACGCTCAATAACATACCCTCTTTCATCCATAAAACTTAAAGCAATTGCCATTTATTCTTTCACACATATATCACGAGCTTCATCAACTAAGACAGAAAAAAAATCATCACCAACCTCTTTAATGATTGCATTTCTAGTCTCAATTGCAAATGCATTTATAATATCTTTTTGAATTCTGGTTGATGTCAATTTCAAATTTTTAGGGGCATTACTTAATGCAACTCTTTTGATTTCATCATTATGGTCAATAAGAAATTGTAAAAGCTCAAGAAAGTTTCTTGGATTACTTGATTCATTGTATTCATCATGACCACGAAAAGCAAATCCTTGATGTAACAAAAATCTAACACAATCAATTAATGTAATCAATCTAATGTGATAATCTAATCAACTTTGTTCAAAATGATTAGAGAAATAAACTTCTATGTATTGTTAGTGATGCATTAGATTCTCACAAGCATGCACACAAATGTTATGAGTACTATTATGATCTCCAACATGAATTTCAAATCTATTCTTCTTCTTCTAATTTCTAAACCCTCCCCAACAAATGAATCACCACCCCCCTTGACTCCCATGATTAGGTTTGAAAAGATAGTAAGATAAGCAAAGTGCAACATCTTTTGATATGTTATATTCCAACTAATTATTATAGTCATTGAACCATGCAAACACAAATTTACGCCTTTATTGTCCAAACAATGTATAAAGAAAATCATGACTTCTAGGTTGACATAGGCCTTTTTGCAAATATGTTCTTTGAACCTTTTCTTAACATTAACGTCATATTCATAATTTTTTTTTCTTAATCCCAGGTCAACAACTAATCTCTAAGTCAGAGAAAGTTGAAGTGAATCTGTTTTTATAGATTTTTTATTGCTCTAAATCCTTTTAAAATATTTCTCCATTTTGAAATAATAAATTTTAACATTTAGTTGACATTTTTAATTTCACCAATCAATAATATATTAAATCAATAAAAAGTTTTAAAAATTACTTATTAATTTGGTGATGGTCTACGTACAACAACTGTTGTAGATATTCTCCTTTTATTTCTCTTCTAGCTTCTAATGGTTGTAAATTATATACTATTTTCATTAGTTTTTATTGTCTGCATAATTGTTTATTTTGTATTCAAAATAAGCATGAACAAAAGGAAAACAAAAGAAAAAAGCTAGCATTTAAAAGACTAAAACTAATTATAGGGGAACTCAAAAACTAAATATAAAAGCAAAGCAAATCCAAATAGAAACAATGTTTGAAGTTACATAACAGATAAAAAAACAAAAAGAAGTTACCTGATATATGATTTTATATTTCTAGTTATTAATCAAGTAGAAAGAATCCAAAAAAATCAATTAAGAGAAAAAGTGATAAAAAGAACAAATGAAAGAAAGCAATTTAAAATGAACTTTGTGGCCCTGTAAAAGAAGAAGTGGTATAGTTATCTAATGAGAACTGAATTTTTAGGGCAAGTGAAAAAAAAAAAAAAGTGAATGGGGATTTGGAAAAGTGAAGAAAGTAATATTTAAAAAAAGTTTTTTTATTTTTAATAAAATATTAATTGTTAAGTCAAACATGTAGGTGAGAATTTAGAGAGCAAACAATTAAATATTAATAATTTTATAAAATAAAATAAGTAAAACTTTAATGGGTCCTTTAGCCCATATTTGCAAGCCCATGTTAAAGTAAACATATAGGTTTAGTATAACTTGATTTAGTCCAAATTACACATTCTAAGCATATTATATATAAGAAAATTTTGAAATTTTGATGCCCTACTCGTCCTAATGTGTGTCACGCCTACTCATTATACTCAAAATCTTAAACATTTGAACACATAATTACTTAGTTATATAATTAAATAACTACAAAATTTATAAAAGCGTACAAATGAATACAATTTCATATAATTTTTTAATTTTATTCTTTTTTTAATTGATTATGTAATTTATTTCACTCCATACGTTTTTAAATATATGTTTTTATTACTTTGTACACATATTGTTTTTCATTATAAGCAATTCATTTCAAATATTTGATATTTCTTTTTCATCTTTTTTATATATCCCTATTCTCAATTATAAATTTTTATCTATTCTTCTTGTTTTGAAATCAATTATTTTAAAATCAACTTTAATTAAAACTTTTACAAATAACAACAAAAATCATAACACTTGAATCATTTGTGACTTTTTATCAATAATTTTTATATATAATTTTCTAGGTCAAATAATATTTTTAATCGTATCAAGTCCACTACATACCTAATTTTTCTTAATTCTAAAGAGATATTATATTTCTAATTACATGCATATTGATATTCATGTTTACTTATTGTATTTTTTTATACTTTATATTATTAGTAATTAATCTAATTATATTGCTCAAGTTGCACTAATTCTTTTAATAGAACTTACATGTTTAAGTCTAAGTAAAAAAGATATATATATATATATATATATATTAATTTATCATTTTATTTTACCTGAATTAACCTTCAAATCAAGGCTATTAAGATCCATACAAATGTGTTTTTAATAACTGTGCTCTTATATATGTGTGTGTGACATGTGAATATACATATAAATATAAATAATATCAATTAATATTTGAAATATATTATTTTATTATATAATATTATTTTGATTTATTTAATTTAACATATAATATATCAACAATAACTCTTATTAGTCATTTCATGAATTAACGACAATCGATATGGAGACATAAACAACTTAAATTTATTGGTATCTAAAAATTAAAATATCAACTAAAAAAAAAACATCACCTTTTATCATCCTCATTTAGTCTTAAAATAAATATTATGGACAAATTAATTATTTAGAAATTTTGAGATATAATTTTAAATAAAAAACGAAACTACCTTAGTCTCAATCGAATGTGAAAAAAGTTATTATACAATATATAAAATAAAGAAATGACTTAAAAGGATTAAACGTGAAAACATTAAAAAAAATTTGGGATTGCAGCCAAATAAAAGTGTAATCTCTTCAAATAATAGAGAAAATTGAACTCATCAATATGTTAATATAACAATATCAATATATTAATCTCTTTGCAAATGTTTTTACAGTTATAAATCTCTTTTATTTTTTATTTACTCTTATTCAAATTATTAATTCTTTGAATTGAATCAATACATATTTAGGTTAATTCAATTTGTTTGATTGATTACAATTTATATTAGGGGTACACAATTCTCGATTAAAACCAAAATAACCAATTGAACCAATTAATTTTGAAAATTCAGTTCAATTTGGTTTTAGCTTTTATCAGGTTTGGCTAACCGAACTGATCGATTTGCAAAACGATGTCATTTTGCTAATGTATATATGTATACACTTTAACATAAATCTATTAAACTTTATTTTCTTCTCCTTACACAGCCCTCCACGACAACCGTTCTTCATTGTACTGTAATTGTACTTTCATTCCTCTTCTTGCTCCAATTACTACAGTAAGGATCCAAAAACTAATTACAACCCACAACAATTGTCCTTAGAGAAGGAAGCAAATATTAGCAACAACTTGAAATTCCATAAAAGTAGTGTAAGTTTCTATCACCTAAAATAAACCTAACCAAATCAAAATTGATGCATTTATTACAGGGCTTTAGGAAAAATTCATTCTTTATCTAGAGCACATCGATCTCAACCCTTTGTCTTAATCTTTCAACCCACATGGTCCTCATTGAAGGATAATTCACCTAAAAAATCAAATTCAGACACTATTCAAAGATTTATGCTATATTATTCATCTTGGATTACTTATATTATTCATTCCTCTTTTTTTTTTTTATTTCTTTTATGGATTCTAATGTTGTATTGTTGGTTGAAACTTAGTTGATTATTGGATTTCATTTGAAATTAAAACTCATTTGATTTTTGTTGTGTCATGTGTATTGCTAGAGCTTAGTTGTTTCTTTATTATGTTAAACGAATATTTTATATGGTTTAAGTAAAAATAGCATATATGATTGATTCAAGTATTATTTTCTATTGATGCAGGTGTTGTTTTCAATTGTGCAATACTTATTTTCTTAAGGATTCGAAAGTTGTAATAATATTTAATTGAAGTTATGAAAAATTTGTAAAATTTAATTTAATTTTAATTTATGTACTTTGTAATATTTAAAATTTATATGAATTATTATATTTAGTTTTTTCAAAATTGTATAAGACTTAGAATATTTATTTTTTATGAAATTTGCATGAATTTTTATAAAATTAGGATTTTAATAGATTGAATTTTGGATAAAAAGACAAAGTCACAAAAATGGACTACTTATAATCAAAATTCAAAATTCAAAATTCAAAAAAAAAAAAACAAAGCCCATAAGAATGAGCTTTAAAGAAGCCCTGACCAATTAACTAAATTGAACTAAATCGATTTATTTGGTTCGATATGTAATATATTTCGGTTCGATTCAGTTTGGTTAACATTTTTCATATTATTCAGTTTTCAATTTTATCAATTTGATTCAGTTCGATTTTCACTGAATTTTCACTCCTAATTTATATCATTTTTTACAAATCCAAAATCAAATATATCTGTATGAAATTTTTTTATTTGAATATCCATATTAGCGCCAAGTCTACTAAAAATCATGTCGAAATACTAGTTGAGAATGAAAAAGTTCGTATATTTTAAAATAAAAAAAAAGAATAGGATTAATTTGATATAAAAGTGAAAATTTTGAATTTTTCATATAATTTTGTCATTTTACGATAACTGAATCAAATAACAACTCATTTATATTTTTTTATTTTTTATGAATTAATTTATTAAGCTTTAAATTCAGTTGATTTCATATTTATTTTTATTATTAAATTCTTATGCTTTTCTAATTAACTTTGCTAAAAAAAGATATAAAATTTCTTTAGTATTCATTATAATTTTTTCTTTATATTTAGTTGTAGTTTATATATTTTATTGATTTTGTTAGGGATTATGACTTTTTATTTTATATATTCAATTTCATTTTCTTTAAACAAATTTAATTTATTTTGAGTAATTAGACAATTGTATTTTGATATTAACAGTGACTTATTTGTATGAATATTATTTGCTTTATATAAGTAAATTATTAATATTTATATGGATATTATTTAGTTGATATGATTTAAATTACTTTCCATAAAATAAATATTAGTATACAAATTAATTAATATCATACTCTCAAAATTCAAATAAAAATTGTTAATTAATTCATATTTACTAAACAGTGCATGTTATCATGTTACTAATGTTTAGATTATTATAGCTATTAAACTTACGAAGCAAATCATAACTAACATGATATTATTTCTTATTATGTTCACATCCTACTTCAAACTTATATATCATTTCTAAGTGTTGAACTAGGATAATCAATCCTAGGTTTAAAATCTCTTTTGATCTTGACAAAGCAGATTGATCATCACTAATGTTTCAAATAAGTGTTGTTATTGCAGAATTGAATCAATCCCTCAAGAAGAAATGAAGAAGTTGATGAATTCCAAAGTAGCATGATAATCGCGACCGCAACCTACATATT
>CATIWR010134312.1:0-64343 GCA_949677035.1 Omphalea diandra | reverse complement strand
AATACAAAGTTCCTAATTAGTTTAACAGAGGAATTCATCTAATGAGGAAGTTTCCTCATACTTGGGTCATGGGTCTGTCCACATGTTGGGCTTCAATAGATCAAGTTAAAGACTTTCTTTGAAGAGTCCATATTGTCATCTCCAAACAATTGAGCTTCTTGATTATTTTGTTTTTCTTGGGTTAGCCCAATGGTTATTCATTGTTGTATGAATAACTCAATTGCTTCTTTAAACCTTTTGAGCCTTCCCCTTGTGATTGGGCCGTGGAGTTGAAGCAGATCTTTGGACTGGCCTTGGATATTTGCATCACTAGGTGCGATTTACAAACCAATTTGAGACTCAGAGATTTTTCACTTCTTTTCAGCTTTTCAACTTATTCCTATCTTACTTTCAAACATTAGTACCATTCAATTTATGTTGTTAATATTAAAAATATAGTTTGATCAAGGTTTAACCACCTTAGTCTAATAGAATCAAATATTTAATGAAAATGCAAAATGTTAATTATATAAATTCATTTGTAAAAGCTAAATAATATATATATATATATATATATATATTCACCTTACATTTTCTCCAGTCTCATTTGCATAAAAATGTCTAAGAGGACATTGTGAACAAGAATTCTTTTTCATAAATTCAAGTATTGATAAAATTAAATCATACATAGTTTAATTCAAGAGAATCAACTATCTTAATCCGTTTAATTTTTTTCTTTTTTCTTGCACTTAAAATTTTCAATTAATTTTTTTCTTCTTTTCAATTAAAATTTGGATAGTTCATTGTTAATATATTTGAATTGTTAGTGAATTAGAACTTTTAAAATTCAAAATAAAAGATAAATAAAAACAGGGACGGATGTAACTTTCTAATAAAATACATAAATAGTTATATTATATTTTGGTTTAAAATTTAAAACCTACATATTAGTTACGTAAGATAACAATAATGACCAATTATAAATTTTCATTTTAATATTTACAGATTAGTTATGTAGAATAAATATAATAATTAAAATAATTTTTCATTTTTTAATATTTTTACATAAAATACAAAAAATTTCTAATATAATTAAGTGACAACTTAAATGTAAATTTTTTAATTTAAAAGTATTTGTGAATTTTTTATAAAAAATTTTATGTGAAAACAAAAATTTGTAAAAAATAAAATATAATTGTAAATATTCCATCATTTAAATTTATGACACTCTCTATAAAAATAATATTTTGTAATAATTTTTTTTGCACTAACATGTAATTAGGTTATCAAATTTAAAATTTAAATCTAGTGACTAGTTAAAAACTTTTTGTCACATAATATATAATCAAAGAAAAATTGAAAAAAAATAGTGACAACATGTGCTCATCGCACATCATATAACATATTTCTTAATGATTAGATTAATTATGGCAAATATAAGCATGTTACTTAATATATATTATGAATGTTCTTATATGAAAATTTTAAATTTGTTACTTAAAATCTACTATGAATTTTTGTGTGATAACATAATTTTGTCACCCAACATAGCATGAAATTTAAGTTATATTAAAAATAATTTGTGATAAGTTTATTTTGTTTATAATAAAAGAAAAATCTAGCAATAACCAAAGCAGTCATTAATAAATTTTATATTATAAAATAAAATAAAATAATTATAACAAAATAAAATATATTTTATGTTTGTTATAAAATTTGTTACCATTCTATTTAAAAATAGTGACAAAATCTTTATATATATATATATATATATATATATATATATATATATATATATATATATATATATATATATATATATTATGTGAAATGCAGAAATCCACTAGTTAAATTAAACTTGACTTCAGTTGTATAATATCATATCCATCATTACCTCCAATCGTATTTGACAATCATCTTCACGAAACCGCCATGTCAACCATTCCACAGTCACCTCCAACCCTCGCATAACTACCTCGTCATAATCTCAGTAAATTTAAGGGGTATTTGTTATTGTTAACGAATGAGGTTGATAACTAATTGACATATATAAGTAGATAACTGATTAATGTCAATCAATTATGGTTGAAATCCTCTTTTATTTAAAATTATTTTATAATTTCATCTATTAATAGTTAATAAAAAAATAAAAATATTTTTTCTTTTAGATTTTTTATCTTTTATTTTAATTATTTATATAAAATAATTTATTTTAAATTATTATACATAAATTTTATAAAAAATTATATATAAGTTATTTTAATTAGTAAAAATATATTAACATATATAATAAATAACATTAATAAAAATAATTATTAAAATTTTATAAATACAAAATAATAATTATAATATTCAAAATTTTGAAATAATATATTATAAAGATACATGAAAATATATTATCTGTTATATTTATTTATTTATTTCAATATATTATCTGTTATATTTATTTATTTATTTCAATGTATAAAATATTAAAATTATACTATTATTTGTCATTTTACAAATTAATAACAATAGTTAAATAAAATTTACTAAACATTTAACATCAAATCACTATCAGTTACCATCTATCAGCTACTCACTATCCCAAACAAAACTTTAATCTTCACACTTCCATTTTTCATCACCAAATAATAAGATCTCTTAAATTAAGCATTATGTATTGAAAATTGAATATATATATATATATATAAAGTATTGGAGAAAGATATTATATTAGTAAAATTTGAATTTTGATGTTCACTCTTAAATAATCTCATTTTATCATTGCACTAAAATATCAATTATTATAATTATTTCGTAGCTTCTTGTAGATAAATGTGTTTTTGCTCATAAACGAAGAAAAACACAGGCAAATTGTGTCATTCTCTTCAATGCTTTTTACATCTTATTTATTCTTATATATAAAATATTAATATTCTTGATATTGAAATCTTAATTCTCACCTTTGCTAGCACTATGAATCCATATTTAAAGAAAAATATAAATTGACAAATTATATATTTTGAAAGATATATATATATATATATATATATATATATATATATATATATATATATATATAGAGAGAGAGAGAGAGAGAGAGAGAGAGAGAGAGAGAGAGAGAGAGAAATATAATTTGTACAAGTACAGTTAGAATTGCTTTCCAGTTTTTTTTTTTAAAAAAAAAAAAAAAACCAAACGACTGTCAGCTGCATTTCCATGCAACTGTACTGTGTTGGTGAGCTTATTATTGATGCTGAATTGAAGAAATTAATTGATGGCATCCATTTTATTGTGGTTGCAAGTTATCGTCAATCTCAGACACTTGACTCTGAGCGTTCAAATCATGTCAAATCCAACCCTTTTAGGAATCTAAGCCACAAATTTAATTATGAATTTCATTATTTCAACGAAATTATTATTTGAAGAGATAATCATTTAAAATAAATGAATTTACAATATACTAATTTTTTATTTTATGTATTTGAAAAAAAAAATTAAATCTAATCATCTCACGTGACTAAAAATAATTCATATTATTTTAAATCAGCTTAAGGATCTAAAAAGAATTAGCAGATTTTAATTGTATTCAAAGATTCTAAGTAAGTAAATTATATTATAATTTTATAATTGATTTTAGTTGTATTCAAAAATACACATTTAAATTAATCTAGCTCTTATATTTTTTAATTGATTTAATCAGATCCAAAAATTAATTTTAGATTTAAGTTAAGAAAATATTTTTATTTTTTTATCTTATTTTCATAAGAGACATAAAAAGTCATACAAATATAAATTTATTGGCTTAATTATTGTTAAAATATGCTATATATTTTATTACCCAAAAATATAAAATTATTATTTTGTCTTTTATGCAAGAATTATTTTTTATAATATAAAATACAAATAAATTGTTAACAATTTTTAATATAATTAGATTATTGAGAAAAAAAATAAATTTGTTGTCTTAATTAGGTTCTAACTAAAATTTGAGTTTGATTGAAGTAACTTAAAAAAGTAGAAGGGTTAATTTAGTTTAAATATATATTATTTTTTAATTTTAATTTTAGATATAATTATAACCAAATAGACAAATTATATTATGATTGGCTCACTCAAAATTTTGGAAAAAAAATTAATTTTTTAGAATATGAAACTTATTAAAGAAATATTTATTAATTAAATTTAACACCGTGCTTGGTATAAATAAATTCTATAGTTTTCATAGAATTCATTTGTAAAATTCAATTGTATTTGATATAAATGAAAGTTATTTTAAATTCTATTTTATTAAATTGTTGGAATTGATTATAAATGAATCAAAATTTATCAAATTTCATAGAATTTACAAATAAATTCTAAAGTGGTAAAATTTTTTCATAATGATAAAATACTCTTAATGAAAATATTTTTACTTTATTTATATAAAATAAAATATTTTATGGGCTCATTTAAACAAAATGGAAATATTGATTTATAGTTTACATCAATCACCGATGGAGTCTGCTACCTAATGAATTACAATCTTAAATGTCCTGTCATTCTGAGTAGAGGATATCACAAATAAGTTATACTAGTTTGATATTTTTAAACTATCCTATGTTATTATTATTATATTTATAAATCAAGTTATACTATTTATTAAATCTAAATCAAAATTACTATTTTAAAAAAAAAATTAGTAAAGTTGATTTTTTTTTTTTAAGAAATAAGAATTTCATCAAGAGAAAATAAAATCATTCTGGACATGGTCCAGGACAATAGGTGGAAGATCAGTTAAACAAGTTCCTTTGTAAAAACTATCATATAAATCTCAAATCGCATGTTAAATTATCAAAAAATATAAAAAGGTTAAACGGAAACGTAATTGAATGCATAATAATCAATAGCTTTGTTAGAGTAGTGTGGTTAACCTTTCAAATCAATACGTACTCCTTCCAAGAATCTTGTTTAAATTTTCTCTAAGTTTTCTTTTAGGTGATGAGATGCCAAAAGAAATAGAATGTACGTATAATTTGGAGACCATTACCACATATGTATTATCATGGTATTTCTATTTTACTCATCACAAAATAAGAATAACCCTAGGTTTCTACACGTTAAAAGCTAACATCCTATTAGATACACTAAAGCCCAAATTACCAAAATCTCATTAGATCACTTTTAATTAGACTTGACATTATTTGACAATCAATAAAATATAATTATTTACATATAAGCTCAACGTTGGATTTATGATCCAACAATCTTCTACTTGGGTTATATGTATGTTATTATAATTATATATTATAAAAATAACTGTATGAGCTCAACATTGCTATCATTACCAAAACATATCTATAACCAATCCGGTCCATCAATCATATTAATAAAGCAACCATCATTATATTTATTGTAACATATATATTAATGCAACTAAATGACATGGATCATGATGTGAATGTGTAACTTGGAAATTTCATGCAATGTCATCTAAACATGTCTATTTTCAACTGGTCCTCCTTAAGCTTTAATGAGATCAAATCATAATAAAATTAAAGTGAAAATGAACCAAAATTTTATTTCTATAGAAAATAACCTTAAAATATCCATAAACTAAAATAACTATAAATGACAATATCAAAAGCATCTAAAATTAATAACTCCCACTAAAACTAAAAATCTTCAAGTAACATGACACCCATACAAGTAGTATGTTCATGAAACATCTTAGGTAACAATCCTTTAATAAGCAGATCCACAATCATGAACTTTGTCCCAACATGCTCAATAAAAAATCGTCCACTCTAGACTCTTTCTTTAACAACTAGGAACTTGATGTCTATATGCTTCAACTTTGTTGAGCTCTTGTTGTTATTGGAATACAGAACTACTAACTTATTGTCACAAAATAACTTAAGTGGCATTTCAATATCATCCACTATGCATAGTCTTGTGACAAAGTTTTGTAGTCATATTCCATGATTAAACGCCTCATAACATTCTATAAACTTTGTTGCCATGTTAGAAGAGGCTATAAGAGACGGTTAGGCACTCTTCTAGGAAATGGCACCTCCAACTAGCAAATAGATATAGCCAGAAGTAGATTTCATGCTATCTTGGCATTCAACAATAGCAAAGTGAATAAACCTAATGATCTCTAGCTGATTCGACATCCAATATGTGAGCATTTAGTGTTTTGTTCACTGTAAGTACTGCAAGACCCATTTGGCTATTTTTTGATGGTCTGTTTCTAGATTGCTTAAATATCTGCCCAATATCCTAGTGACATAGGCAATATACGAACACATACAAACTTGAGCATGCATTACACTCCCTATCTTAGATACATAAGGAATCTTCTACATTTCCTTTTTCTGAAAAATCATTCTTAAAGCACTGGCTGAGACTAAAGTTGTCTCCCTCAGACATAGGGGCATCACTTTCTTTGCAATTTTGCATGCCATATCTTTTAAGAACCTTTTCGATATATCCTTTTTGTGACAATATAAGAATACCCAAAGAGCGATTCTAGCATATTTGAATATATAACACAAAATAGAAATCACTAAGATCTTTCATCTCAAAATTACAAGCTAGAAAGCTTTTGGTTTCATGTAATAAGCCTATATCATTGTTGGTAAGCAAAATTTCATAAACATATAAACTAGAAAAATGTGTTTGCTCCCACAAAACTTATGGTATACACAGTCATTAAACAAGTTTATCTCAAAACTGAATGAGATAATCACTTGATGAAACTTGAAATACCATTATCAAGATGTTTGCTTGAGCCCATAAATGGATTTATTGAGTTTGCTTTGGATCTCCTAATACAAAGGTTTTTAGTTGCACCATATAAATTATTTCATCAATGTCACCATTTAAGTTGACTTTACATCTATTTGAAGTAACTTAAGGTTGAAATGTGCCACTAATGCCATTATGATCTTAAAAGAGTCTTTCAAAGAAATTAAAGAGAATGTCTTTTTATAATCGATGCCTTCCTTCTGTGTAAAGCCCTTTCTAATAAGACGAGCTTTATATCTTTCCACATTGCCTTTTGAATTCCTTTTGGTTATAAATATCCATTTGCAACCAATGGGTTTCACACCTTCTAGCAATGGGACAAGATCCCACACGTCATTGTTCTGTATGGACTTAATCCCCTCATGCATAACATCTATCCACTTTTAAGAGTTAGAACTTTCCATGGCTTGATAGAAGTTGATTGGATCATCTCCTGTCACTCTAATGTTAACCTCTTGTTCTTGAAGAAATATAATGTAGTCATATGGCACTGCACCTCTCCTTTCTCTAATGGATCTCTTTAATTGCATCTGTTCTTGAAGTGGTAGAGTTTGTTCTTCTTGAATAATTACTTGAACTAGAGGTTCTTCAACATTATCTTGATTTGTCATTTCTTCAACAAAGTCAGGAATGAGATCTTGATCAATACTAATAACACCTATGGGAATATCAATATATTCTCTTCAAAGACAAAATCCCTAATAGTATTTCCCCTCGCAAACTCGACATTCTCAAAGAACCAAGCATTTCTTGACTTGAAAATCGACTTAGCCATGGGATCATAAAACTTGTACCCCTAGATCTTTCAAAGTATCCAATAAAATAGCAATTCGCTATCCTTGAGTCCAATTTCTTTTCATTAGGCCTAAAAGGCCTTACCTCCACTAGACATCCCTAAATGTGCAAGTGCTTTAAACTGACCTGTTTGCTTATCTAAAGCTCATAAAGAGTTAGCAGTTACTTTAGGTGGAACCCTTATTAAGGATATAAACTGCAGTCTTAAGTGCTTTTCCCCAGAGTGATTAGGGTAAAGGTAAAATGAGAAATCATAATCCTCACCAGTCTTTAAACATCCTATTTCATCTTTTAACAACACCATTCATAGTGGGTGAACTTGGCATGGTATACTATGGGACAATATCACATTCCTCTAGGAATTTAGTAAACGGTCATAGGCATTATTCACCTAAATTGTCATATCTACCATAATATTCACCACCACAATCAAACTTGATGTTTTTTTAATCCTTTTGCCAAGTTTATTCTCAACTTCAGCCTTATAACTTTTGAACACATCTAATGATGTTAATTTTTCATGAATGAGATAAAGATAGCCATATCTTGAAAAATTATCTATGAACATTATAAAATATTATTGATCATTCTAAGCAGTTTTAGGAAATGGTCTATAAATATCTATATGTATAAGTTATAAGACATTCAAAGTCCTATTGGCTTCAAATCTCCTTTTATTGGTTTGTTTTCCCTTTATACAGTTAACATAGACATCAAAATCTATAAAATCAAAGGAATCAAGAATTCCATATGACATAAGTCTTTGTCTATAGATAAGACCTATTCTCTTGTGCCATAATGAAGTAGAATTCTCATTGGTTAATTTTCTCTTTATACCTCTTGTACTTAATTGTAAGGATTCAGTATAAGAGGCAATTGTATCTAATAAATAGAGATTATCATAGCTTGATAAATAATTGGAGCCAAATAATTCTAAACCATCATGAAACAATATGAATTTTCCATTTTCAAATAGACAAGAATAACCATAATTGTCTAAAGTAGAAACAAAAATCAAATTCCACCTAAAAGATGATACAATAAATGTCTCATCAATATCCAAATAATTTTTAATCTTTAACAATAATCTAAATTTTCCTATTGCCTCTACTTTAATTGTTTTGTCATTGCCTACATAGATGTATCTTTTATCATCATTTGGCCCATAACAACTCAGGCAACCCTGCATGGACACACTAATGTGAATTATTGCATCAAAATCTATCCACCAAGTGTGTCTAGGTACTACAGTCAAATTAACCTCAAAACAAATCATATTAAGAAGTTTACCTTTTTAGCATGCCTTGTATGATAATTGGTGCACTACTTCTTCCTATGCCTTTTAGCTCTATAAAAGACACAACCGTTACTTTCTGGTTCACCTGATTTATACAGTTGTTTCACTTAAGATTTTTTATGTGTAGCTGAGGTGTTGTATGTGCAGCTTCCTTATCCTTCTTTTTCTTTCCATTATCCTTAGAGATTAAGGCTAGGTGAGCACTTTATGTGTTATCTTGCTTTAACCTTTCCTCTTCTTAAACATAGTGTAATATGAGCTCATTTAGAGGCCAAGTCTCTTTCTGACAGTTATAGCTCACTTTGAATTGGTTAAACTATGTTGAAAGAGATACAAAAACCAGATGCACTAGCAAGTATTCAAAGATATCAAGTTAATTGCTTTTAAATTAGAAGCAAAATAAGACATCTCTAAGATGTACTTTGTGATATTGCCTTTGCCTTTATACCTCATTGAAATGAGAGTTGTTAAGAGCATAATTATCTTAACCTTTTCATTCTTAACAAATATCTTTTCAAAATCTACAAAGAACTCTTTAGTTATAGTAATCTTTTTAGACATTGTGCTTCTAAATGCTTCAGGAATGACCCTTATCATAATCATCATGCACATGTGATTTGATTTCTCCCACCTTTCCTTATCTCTCTTTTTCATCATAGATACTCTCAACTATAATAGGTGGAAGAGAATCAACTCTTAATGTAAGGTCAAGATCCATAACTCTGAGAACTGTCAAAAGGTTCTCTTACCATGACTTGAAATTAGAATTATTCAACATAGGAATTAAATTGATGTTGGTAGCAATATTTGTTGGAGATATAGCTAAATAGAGATCAACAAACAAACAAAATAAGCTCATGTCATAAGACCAAATATCAAAACAATAAATTCAAAATAAAGGTAAATCCCATCTCAATATAACATAAACTCCATTAATTTTATCTTTGGACAAAATAATAACTTACAAGTGATATCTTGGTGTAATAATTAAATATTGACAATAAGAGTATGTCAAATAATAAATTTTTCTTTAGGCCAATTTATTATTTATATAAAAAATTGAATAATCATTATATGTTTATTACCATAAGTGTACATGCAATTCTTGTCAAATATGATCTTCCTTTGGGCTGATCAATATTCACATAAATTATGCACACATTCCCATTTATGTTTTAAGACAAATCAATTTTAACAAGAAAGGTCACTTTGATGACATGTTGTTGCAATTAATTTACCTCAAAAAATATATAAAACCAATATGTGAATTTAAAATTGCACCATTTTTTTTTTAAAATCTACTATAGTTACATATAATAATAATAATAATAATAATAATAATAATAATAATAATAATAATAATAATAATACCTTTTGTAACCACAAAAGTTGCCCTAAAAGTTAATATTTACTTTATCTTTTATTACAACGTTACTAATGGAACCAAAGCAACAATTGTCGAGATCAATAGCAAAAAAGACTCCAAGTATCCCAAAAAAAAAAAAAAAAAAAACCAAGAAAAACCAATTCCTTATAATTATGCATGAGGAGTGCATATGTGTGTGTGCGTATTGCATAATTGATGAAGATGGCTTGCTTTTGTTGTACAACATTCTTAAGGCTCCAAACATTTCACAATCTTATTAACATGAACAAATAAATTGTGATTTTTATTTTACCTTATAGCCACGTGATATATACATATATGAATAAAGCCAAAGTTAAATCCATACAAGCACCCAGATCTAGAATTTATCAAAAACTCAATTCAAATAAAAATAAGTAACCAACCAAGAAAATCTCTAAAAATAATATATAAATCCAATAATAAATTCCCAAAATTTCAATTCATCAAATAAAATAAAGAAATAATTTCTTAATAATTTAACATGAGAGGCTCTGATACCATTTATTAAACAAGTTCCTTTTGTTGAAACCATCACATAAATCTCAAAATCTCATGTTAAATTATCAAGAAATACAAAGGCAGTTAAATGGAAGCATACCTGAATCTAAAATGACTAATAGCATTGTTATAGTAGTGCAATTGACCTTCTAGATTAATACACACTCCTCCCAAGAGACTCCTTTAAGTTTTCTCTAGTTTTTTTTTTTTTTTTTTGTGATGGGATACTAAAAGAAACAAAATGTACGTATAATCTGGGGACCATCACCACATATATGTTATCTTAGTATTCCTATTTTACCCATCATAAAATAAGAATAACCCTAGGTTTCTACAAGATATATTAAACCCCAAATTATCCAAACCTCATTAGATCACTTATAATTGGGCTTAATATTATTTGACAATCTATAATAAATAATTATTTACATATAAGCCGAATTTTAGGTTTATGATCCAATAAGATCTTCCTCCCAAACCACATCAGAAACATTATAGTTAAAAGAGAACTTAAACTAAAATATGTGCTACTTTATTTGCTAGTCTATGAATAAAGGAAATGAACAAATAATTAAAATTGGTAGATAGGCTATGAAAATTTTCTAGTAAAAGCACTAAATAAGAATTAATTTTATGGTAGGACTTCACTTTGTGCACCAATTTTTGACAATTCAGTTCCACCTCAATATCTCTAATGTTCATGTCAATGGTTATTGTCCTTTCAATTGTTATTATAGCTTTCACTAACTCTACTAAAGGGCTAAAATTTCTTCCATTGAGAAGTTGTTTTAATTACTTTGCTCTCCAAATCCTTAAGAGCTAAGTTAGAGTTTGGAAAATCACAAAGTCAATATTGAGCTTGACTTATCTTTCATTCAATTTTGTCCAAGCTAGGAATGTTATGCTTCATCTATGAGGAGGTTTAATATTGACTTTAAACTCTTGATAACTAGTCAGAAGTTGCTTAGCTTGCCTAAGAATTTAGTGAGACAATGATGTCATTTTGATAGATGCAATTGTTACAAGCCACCACCACTTAACAAACTGAGGATAGTTATTTGTAAACAATGAATCATAAATATGGTATAGGGACCATAACTTTATAAGCATTCATAAAAAAAATGATCAATATTCTCACACTAAAGCCATACAATTTGCACCTGACATCCATCAAAATCCTACTATTGTTAGTGCTCAATTTATAGACAAAGACTAATATGTGTAATATATACAAACTATTGTTACATGCCACCATCACTCAACAAATTGAGGACAGTTATTTATAAGCAATGAATCATAAATATGGTATAGGGAACATAGCTTTACATGCATTCATAAAAAATGTGATCAATATTATTACACTAAAGCCATATAATTTGCACCTAACAACCACCAAAATCCTACTATTGTTAATGCTCGATTTATGGATAGAGACTAATGTGTATAATATATATAGACTTTTTAGCTTGAACATCTTATGTTTTTACTTGTTAAATTTTAGTTTTAACTCTTGATTTGTTATTTATTTTGTGTTTCCTAATTTTTAGGTTAGAATTAAGGAAAAAAGTGGATTTAAAGAATTACATGTGAAGATTTAAGAAAAAAACACTCAATTTTTTTTATAATAAAAAACACTCAAATAAGAATAATAATGAGAAAGAGAAAAAAGTAGAAAACATACTACACCATGAGCTGAAAAACAAGAAAAACTAAGATTTTCAACAAAAGTAGACTACTTAAGAGTTAAGCTATGTGACCTTATATGGCTTGGAACTTAAGTTGTGAGGTGCCTTAGATTTTCAAGAAAAATAAGGCAATAGCTAAGATTTTCATATAGCTTGACTCTCAAGCCACGTGAGGTATATAAACAATGTGTTTAAACTTCCTTTTATATATTCTTTTAAAATTTTCTATAAAATCTCATAATTTCAACTTATAAATATATTGAGATATCACAAGAGACAACTTTTTCAATAAAGATAAAATTTAAAGTAATTTAAAAGAGATTAGAAGATTTAAGGAGCTCTCTTTTTTGTAATCATTATTTAAGACACATCATTTAAGGGATTTTCAACTATGTTATTCTTTCTTCTTGATCCATTATTATAATAAATACAAAAAATTCTCTAGTGTTATCTTATATTACTATGAATAGCTAAATTCTTTTTTAGGGATGTGAGGAATAACTTGCCAATGAATTGTATCATGTATTGAATTTATCCTTTTAATTATTTATGGGATTATATTGATTGAGTATTTAAACGTTATTTTCCTACCTGATTTTAGAGCTCAATTTCTTACATGTTTGAGGTATCTTAAGATTATATGACTTAAAGATAAGTACAGTCTTAGGAGATTATTGAAATTGATCAAAGAACTTAATAAATTCCTTTTAAAAACTTTTGTGATCATGATATTAAACATAATTTTATATCCTAAGAGGGCATATTAGGGTATTTAGTACAATTGACCTTCCAATTTGGTTTCATAAATAATTAGAGATGATTCATAATCATAGTATATGAAATTGATGTAGTGAACCATAATTTCATAGATGCTTTTATAGCTTGAGAGGACATATTAAGGTATTAGTACAACTGAACTTTCAAATTGGTTTCATAAATATTTAGAGATGATTCATAATCATAGTATATGGCCTTGATATAATGAACCCTAGTTTTGTAGATGTTTTTATTAATCATAAACCTATTCCCTGCACTTATGTTATAGTTTAATTTAGGGATTTTTTATTTGTTGGATAATATTAGGAATTAATTAATTTTGGTAAGTGTCACATATCCTCATGGATCAACACTTAATTTTTCACTATATTGTTTGCCATGATATGTGCATTTGTAAATTTTACACAATGGAGGCAAGTGACATACTTGCTATGGCAAATGCCTCAACTTTAAAGGTATGTCAATATTTTAAATTTTTTAGCAGAATTACTACAAGTGATTAGGGCTATTTCCTAAAGTACTAAATATTTAAGCTCGTAAGGACCTTAAAGCCAAATGATAGCCACTTGTTATTGAGTGATAATCCAATTTCATAAAATTCCATGCAAGTTTATCTATTGGATTTCATGAGCCAAAAGGTATGGTACAATATGGTCTAATTGAAAAAGCAAAAAGTTAGCCTCTACCAGACTCTAGTTCCATTGGAACTCAGTGATGAGGTCACTTCCTTTACTATGATCAACAAGGGAAGGGTTTTATAAAAAGATTTCGAACTTATTAAGCTGAAGAACCCATTGATTATACTTTATCGAGATACCTTATCTTAAGCCCACTCTCTAATAAGTTCCCTTTTCGATAACTTATCCAACTACCATCACACTTTTCCATGTAAACCTTGAGTTATTACTTATTGTTGACTATAGATTTAAGACGATAAAATATACTATGCTCTATATAGTGAACCTATGAGACTCTTCATTGTTTATCATCCTTTATACTGGTTTACTTAACATCAGAAGATTAAAAGCATGAGCGATTTTGAATCCCATCCTCTCAGCTTTCTTATTTTGAGTCATCAACTCTTACTTACATCAATGCACCTTCTTGTCATTAGTTTATGGCCTTACCAAAACCTTGAGATTATTTTCCTTATATTATCACAACAAATATACTAAGGTATCAAGAAGTAGAACATCATGTATGTGGGGATGGATTGAGGCACCATTTTGATAAGTATTTCTTTTTCAACTGTAACCTTAATTATAGTCATATTTATAGCCTAAACTATAGGAATAGCTTGATTATAAACATTACAAGATTTTTTCCTAGTTTAGCTTCCATATTGTTATATATATACATATGTGTATTCTCTCAATTGAATTAATAAGAATCATCCTTTCAAAATATGGTATCAAAGCATAGTTAGGAATGAATTTTTTTGACATTTTTTCTTCTGCCTAAGTAGAAAATTTTTTCAGTCTGCCCCAGTAAGCAGAATCCGACCTGTTAGTTTGGGTATGTCATCTTTAGTCACCAACAACTCTCAACCCTATGTGTGGTCCTCACATGCCACCTAACCGGTCTATCAAGTCCTATACTTGCCGACATGTGATACTCCAAATGATGGCTATGTTGTTCCCAATTGACGTTTTCAGAGTCTCTTGTCCTCTTAAACACACGTGTTATCAATTCCTTTATTGCACCTCCCTTGGTGTTTCCTTTTATATATTAAGTATTGTTTGTTATTTCCTCTTATTTGTTGGGTGTCTTTTATTTCATTAACTTTATTTAGCGTTTTTTCTTAATTGTTTGGATAATAATGGCTGAACAAAAGAATTTGATTATGCCTAGTTTCATTCCCATACTATCCAAAATTACTAAACAGATGCTAGATGGCTTTAACTATTTAGATTAGTGCAAGATTATTCGACTTTATCATTATATTACTTCTAAGGATAATCATTTAATTGGAGATCCACTTGCTAATAACATTTGTATTGAATGGCTAACAGATTATGCTTAATTACTTTTGCAAATTTATAATTCTATTAATACTGAGATCATTAGTCTTGTCACTCATTGTTAGGATATGAAAGAACTGATGGAGTATTTAGTTTTTCTATATTCTGGTAAAGAAAATATTTCTCATATTTATGTTGTATGCAAAGAATTCTTTTGAGCTAAACAACAAGATCAGTCTTTTCAGGCCTATTTCATAATTTTAAATGTACTTATGAGGAATTGAATATCTTATTACCCTTTAGTACTAACATGAAAGTCCAACAAACTCAACGTGAGTAGATGGTGATCATTAATTTTTTGGCCAATATTAATCCCCAATTCAAAAGTGTTAAATTATAGATTCTAGCTAGTACTAAGATTTCCTCTAAAAATAGGTCTTTACTAGAGTAGTTCTTTCAAACACTAGTGCTCTTGTCTCTATTGTACAACATTCTAGTGCACTTTTCAGTCATCATAGGGCATAATTGGTCGATCTCATATTTAAGTCACATTTAAGGTAGAAACAATAGTGGTCGAAATGACAACAATTGAAATATAAGAGAGGTAGTATGTTATTATTATCATTAACCTAGTCAAACTAAATGAAATTGTTTGAAATTATAAAAGAAAATTAGATATCTACCTTGTCTCAATCAGCCTATGTTGCAACTAGTACTGCTCCATATTTTGATCAAACTGTCAATTTCTGCATATGAGTATGCAAAATTTATCGAGTACCAAGAAGTAGTAAGAAATTCATTTCAATCTATCATTGCCAGTGTCGAATCAGGTAAACCTAATGTTTGTCTTCTTTCTTCTTCATTTCAATGGGTGATTAATTCTAGTTTCATAGATTATATGATAGGTAATCATAGTTTATTTTCCACCTTTAAATCACACACCTTGCCATCTTCTATCACCTTAGCAGATGGTTCCACCTCTTCTACCCTTGCTCTAGAATTATTAATCTCATCCCAACAATTTGTCTATCATATGTATTACATTTACCATTATTTTCTTTTAATTTGATGTTTGTTAGTAAAATCACTCATCTTTTTAATTATTTTGTTTCATTTTTCCCTCATTGTTTTCTGTTTCAGGATCTAATGACAAAAAGAATTATTGGTAAAAGACATGAATAAGGAGGTATGTACATTTTAGATACATAGGACCATGGCATATTGTTTGTTTTAGCTCCTTATCCCTTTTTGAAGCCCATTTTCAGTTGGGACATCCATCTTTACCTTGGTAATAAAAATTATGTCCTCAGTTTCTTGATATATCTTCTCTAGATTATGGGTCCTATCAGTTTGCAAAACATCATTATGTATCTTCTTGTCCTTATGTATCTTCTAGTCCTTGAGTCAATAAAAGGGTTAGTCTATCCTTTAAGTTAGTACATTCTGATGTTTGAGACCATGTCTTATTGTTTCTAAGACTAGTTTTAGATATTTTATTACATTTGTGGATGATTTCACATATAGCTTGGCTTTATTTAATGATATCTCATTTTGGTTTACTTTTATATTTTTAATCTTTTTTTGTGCTGAAATACATAATTTAATCTATATATATAATATTGAGGAATGATGATGCCAAAATAATTTTTTTATTCTTTTCAAAATTATATAACTTAGAATGAGACTTTTCGTCAATCATCATTAGAATGAGATTTTTCATCAATCATCATGTGTTGACACTCCATCTCAAAATGGGGTGGCCGAGTGAAAAAATAACTAGTCAGGGCTCTTTTATTTCAAATGCATGTTTCTAAATAGTTTTGGGTCGATGCTATATTTATAACTTGTTTTTTGATTAATTACATGCTCTCTATTGTCCTTCATAGTCAAACTCTATATAAAATTTATTTCTAGATAAGTCTATGTTTCTTGTTGAACTTCGCATGTTTTGTTGTTCTTGCTTTATTCATGATACTCATCTGCAAGTTTCCAAATTAAACCTTAAGTCACTAAAATGTGTTTTCCTAGTCTATCCTCGTCTCCAAAAAGGGTACAGGTGTTATTCCCCTTTCCTAAACCAATATCTTATGTCAGCTAATGTTACATCTTATGAATACCTTCCTTTCTTGTTCGTCACATCTACTCGTATGGATCACCAGGAGAATGGTGACATACTCATCTATCATGTTACTTGTCTTGTCTCTATACCACAATTACCATCACCTCCTCAACAAAGCCACTTATTACTCAAGTCTATTCTTAAAGCCCTTATCCTCTTGTGACCAGTCCAACACTAATTTCTTCTTCATCATCATATCCAATATTAAGTGACTTGATCAACCCCTTTCTCTTCGAAAAGGTAAATGTCAATGTACTTATCTTATTTTTTCTTTTATTACCTATGACAATCAACTATTCATATTGCCTCGAATCTAGTGTTTCATGAATGAACTAAACACATTGATATAGATTATCATTTTGTTTGAGAAAAAACACAGCAAAAGTTGATTTTTATAGTATATGTGAAGACGGAAGAACAATTAGGGGGTATAAAAACTCTTCATGGGAATTAGATATCTTATATATGCATCAAGTTAGGTATGGTTGACATTTGTGCTCTAACTTGAAGGAGAGTGTTACAAGATCAATACTTTAATTGTAGCCTTAATCATAGCCTAAACTATAGAAATAGTTTGATTATAAAGATTATGAGACTCTATCCTAGTTTAGCTTCCATATTGTTGTATACATATTTATGTATATTCTTTCCATTGAATCAATATGATAAGTTTTACTCCTTTAACTTTTGTATGAACTGGAGACTCTATCCATTAGATTTGAAACAATGTGCTTTTTCGAATGTCCTATGAGCACCAATAAGCCTAGGTATTTGAGAAGCCGATGAACCGCAACAATTTTCAATAATTGTTGGATCTTGTACTTAGATTATTATGGGACACTTTTTCCAAAACTAATTTTTAATGCTTTTAGAGTTGGACCGAACTAGTTAGTTAGATCGACAAAATTGAAAATTGACTAGTGATTCAATTTGATTTAGTATTAAAAACTAGTCATATAAAAAACCGTTCAAAATCGGAAAAATCATCCAAAATCAAAAATAGATTAAACCAATTCAATCTTAAACTACATAATTTTATGAAAAATTTAAAAATACACTATTTCACTTAAAATTTAAATTCTAAAAAGAGTTTTCATTACTTTATCATTATATATATTATTTATATATTTTTTAAAAAAATAAAAAATATCTTATTAAATTGGATTAATGAAATTCATTAAACTAAGCGAACTAAAATCAGTCAGCTGATCGATTCAGTCTCCAAATTGATTTTAAAAACATTGGTAATTTCTAATTTGTCGGAATTAATTATTAGCCCATATGCTCTTACATACCAGTAATTTGGCATAACAACGTCCTCCCAGCTCAAGCCGTTGTCCGAATAAAATATTGTTCTTCTGCGAAAAACAAATAGGAGACTGTAGGAGCTCCTCTCATAAATGTGAAGCCTATGTATTTTAGCTCTTTGCTTCGTTCAACGGATAAGAGATGAAACATAGAATAGAAAAAGATGAAGTAATACAGGATTGTCTACATAAAAATATCTTATGGACTAGCATTGATTAGAACAGAAAAAAAATGGAAAGATCGAGGTGTTGTGATTCTAAATATATGAGAAATTGACATACAGAGTAGTTATTTGCTTGCTGATAATACCGAATTGCAATGTAAATAAAAAGTTAGACTATATTATTCAAAATTGTGGTCTTATAATTACAATAAAGGCATAGTAGTCATTAATTTCACCCAATTTTTGGGGCGAGTCTAATGAAATAACAAGATAATATTTACATGAGTTGATCATCTTCAACAAGAAAGCTCATGCTAGCAACTACGTAATTGAATTCAGCAAAACCGGAAGTTGCCGCAGATTTTCAATTCAATAGAATCACAAGCAAATTAAAGCAGTTAATATGACCAATTCAACAAGCAATTATACTTGCCTATTATACACAAATGATTCAGGACGACCAGCTGACTACATAACTTAAGCTTTTTTGAAAATTGAAACTCCACGTGAAAGGACTTTCTGTTCAAAGATCAAATCGTGTTACAACCATAAATAAAAAAAAAAAAAAAAATTACACAGAAAAATCTCCATATTGCGTGGAAATTTCCAAGTAAATGTCCAAAATCAATAGAAAAAAGGGTCAATCATGATCCCAAAAAGACCTGTCTAGCAGCAATCTCTTGTGACTTTATGATAAACCGTGTGGGTTCCATACTTTGATTGAGAGAAAACTCTTATTCTCGTTTCTTTTTCCACCATCACATCTTTGGTAGTGGCTGGTGACCAAGTCTTCTCTGTTATTTTATTTTTCTTTTTGTTATTGTCTGTAATTGTTTATCAACCAACAGAAACAAAGATCATCTGCAAATCAAAATCGCCCCTATAAATATCTAAGAAAGAGTGCGCAAGTGCATGTCGTAGCATTTTCATTTTCTTAATTAAATAGCAGCAACAACTATAACACTGCTTTCACACACACTTGATACTAACCAGCTAGTGTCTATATTCACATAACAAGGAAATGGCACCAGAATTTGATCTTCCTGGATTTCGTTTCCATCCGACCGAAGAGGAGCTGCTGGATTTCTATCTCAAGAACATGGTTTTCGGCAAAAAATTGCCTTTTGACATTATTGGATATCTTAACATCTATCATCATGATCCTTGGGAATTGCCTGGTATGCATACTCTATCCATTATTTGCTCTGCGTTCTCGTTCATGCATGGTCTTGCTGTATATTGATTGAAAATTGTTTGTCATTTTATTTAGGATTGACTAGGAATGGAGAGAGGGAGTGGTACTTCTTTGTCCCAAGAGACAGGAGGCATGGTAGTGGAGGAAGGCCTAATAGGACTACTGTGAATGGGTTTTGGAAAGCTACTGGTTCTGACCGCAAAATTGTGAGCTTATCGGACCCCAAAAGGATCATTGGATTGAGAAAGACTCTTGTTTTCTATAGGGGAAGAGCACCAAGAGGATGCAAGACTGATTGGGTCATGAATGAATATCGCCTGCCTGATTCTTGCCCCTTACCTAAGGTACTTTATATAAAATCTTGTTAAATGTTTCATTAGTGATTCTTAGGACAACTTTACTTCAGTTCTGTTGCTTATTTTGGTGTATATATACTGAATATCTTAGCATATTCTCTGTATTATTAATCCAATGATTATTTCTCTAGACTCAATTTCTCTCCATAATGATAATAGATATAAATTTACTATTGGGCTAATTCTAATTATACGGCCAAAGTGTGCAAGCATGGAAATTGTTAACCATTCTAGTATGAGGAATAATAACTAATATTACCAACATAAAACTAAAACCATCCATTGCATGATAAATTTTTTGGTGGTCTTATCTACCATACAAGGTTATGAATCATTTACTCAAATCATCTGATCATGTACTGTATAAATGATGATTATTTTTTAATTTTAAATTTTAAAATTATCATCTTTTTTTAAAGAAATTATAAACATATAGTTAATTTTGAAGAATTTTTCCCATTTCATAATTTTTTTTTGGGAACAATTTTCCTAATTCACACTTAATAGTGAAATCCTGGCTCTTCTATGGTATCATGTTCTTTTCACAAAATAACATACCTCCTTTGGACGTTGTTTAGTGCAACTAATCCTCCAATAAGCCAAACTTTGTTTTATTTGTGAACGCTGTGGACAGCGTGATTAGATACTTCCGATATTCAATGCAGGACATAGTCCTCTGTAAGATATATAGGAAGGCAACATCCTTGAAAGTGCTGGAGCAAAGGGCTGCAATGGAGGAAGATAAGAAGACAAATTATGCATCTCCGTCATCATCCCCACTATCCTCATTGGATAATATGTCCTGCAGTCAACAAGAAGACCCAGTTGCTTCAATCCTTTTCCAGCCTGTGGTTTTCAAGAAAGAAGAAGAAGAAGAAGAATTGGTGATGTTTAAAAATAATAATAGTGATAATGCGAACAACAACAATATTAGAGATGAAAAGCCTAAGCAGATTAAAGGGTCTTCTCTACAATTGCCAATGGGAAAGGCCAAGCTGCCAGAGCTGGAAGTGCCCAAATTGGGTATCGACTGGAATCAGGACAACATTTGGTTGAACAGTCCTTGGCTTCAAAATTTAGTCCAAAGTCTGACTCCTTATGCCAACATTTTGAATTTCTAGAGCTAATAAATATTATGCAAATATATATTATACTTTTGTAGATATTTTTTTCACATCCTATTTCAGAGTAATCTTTGAGATATGCTTTAAGGGAATAACAATTGACCAATGCTGGAAGCATTTACTTGTTATTGTTAATCTACTAATTAATAATTTCTAATATCATAAATGTAATGTTTATTTTGTTGATACGTATACATATATTATTATTATTATTATTATTACCTATCTTCATAATCTTTTTGTTTTTTTCTTTTACATTTACTAAGCTGATAGCCACAAACGTCAACTTTATGCACCGACGTATACCTATTTTTGTGAATAATTTTTTTTCCCCTTTTCCAATTTATTGGAAAATGTAAACTGGAATTGTTGGATAGTGGGGGGCTAGGATTTAGGATGAAACCAATTGAGAATGCTTGGAACACTAGAGCTGCTAAATGAGAATTTGATAGATTTGAGCGCGATTAATTTCAAGGTTTGATTAATGTAAACAAGGTTAGATTCAAGGTATGTTAAGACTTTTAAAATGGTAAATTAACTAATTAATGTAAAAAGGTAAAATAAATCAAGGATTCACCTAAAGACTGAATCCCTAAATATAGGTAACTTCTTGTAACTTTTCTTAGGTTGTTCCTAACTCTCAAAACCTAAATTTCTAATAGGGGTGAAGAGAGGTTAGGCCTTCCAAAGATCTATTTGGAACAATGCCCTTTCTTACTCAAAATTTTATCCCAACCAAAGTCATGTGGCAACTCCATTCTATTTTAGGGGTATTCTCAAAGTATTATCCCTTAAAGGTGCCCTGATGAACTCCCTATATTTGTCCTGGGCTTAGCCTTTCGAGAAGTGCATCTTTAGATTCATTGATGATACTTATACATTTCCTGCTTTTAGGGTTTCACCAAAGTGTGACTTTAAGTCGTCTTGTTCCTTCAATGGTAATAAAAGGTTGCAAGTCATAAGTAAGATTTCACTCATTCAAGTACAATCATGATTTTGAGGCACTCACAGTGGTAACTACAATCATGATTTTGAGGCACTCACAGTGGTAACTCTATTAGGGACTAATGGACTTTATCAGTCAATTTTCTATGCATTAAGTATATTACACACTACATGCATTGATAGTCATAAACCTAATTGATGGGTCAAACTTAAAACTTAAGCTCCATTCAAGCTTAAGAGATTGTGAGGAGGAAACATCACTCGTAAGTTTAACACTTTCAAGTATGCAAAATCAGATAAGTGATAATTGTTCTTAAGCTTGAGAGAGCCATCTAACACAATAATCCTTCAACCAAAAGCTCAGTTGGAACTATAGTGCCATGGAATAGGGTCATTCCAAATGTTTGGTATTATCCTATAAAAGGAGGGAAGAATCAACGAGCATAAGCAAAATCTAAACCCTAAAATGTACATTCTAAAGTGCAAATGCCCTCTTCCATATAATGTAAATTTCATATACTTTTCCCTAATTATAAAGTTATGTATAACTCATTGCTCGCCATGTTTATAACCTTTAGTATAAATATAAACTATAAAAAAATCAAAATATGTACTTTATGCCTTTTGACCTTCATTTTGTTTGGTCTGAGGGATCATACATGTCCACTATCCCTTTATAATATAAGAATAGATCGTCCATAGGAAGGGTCACTATATTATATGGTTGGAAGGAAATGTGCTCATATTTGAATAATATGTAGATCTCGTGCATACATGCACCTTATAACTTATTTGTACATAATGCTAATAATCCTTATTTTGACCATCATAACATCATTTAGACCTTCATGGAAACGAACAAGGAAGAGGTTAGCGAGAAAGAGGAAACACCAAGCTTGATATAAAGTACTAAATTGGCAAGGGAACTAGAAACCATAAGGAGCAATGTGATCAAATAACATAAAATGAGCATATGGAAAAGGCTTAAGGCAGAATTAAGTTAGATGATATAAGACCATGTTTCAAAAGAGGTTTTTAAATCACTAATAAAAACATTATCTAAAAAGAATGAGGCATCATCAAGCCGAGTTGATAAGGGTGAAGATCTAATGGACACTCCTTTTCCTCTACTAATGAATCCTGATGATGATCTAATAATACATTGAAAATTATCATAAATAAAAGACCTTTGAGGAAAATAATTACTTTTATGATATTAGAAAAGGTCATGGAGAGCATCAAAGAACATAAAGATGGAAGACTTTATTAAGAAGATTTAGAAGACACTAGATTTTAAAGGGTTAGAATAAGGAGCAGATATTGAGGATTTATTGGTTAAAAATAAGAGAAGCATCTTACTAGTTTATATGCCTAAGCTTTCAAATTTCATGATGGGATTCTAATAATTACATCAAGCCTTATGTATTCACTATGCGAGCCTCTAGTATATTGATAAAAACCATGTTAGAATTGTTCAAGCTATCTATGGAAGAGCATAAAAGACATAGAACTTTACCTAATCTAAAGCAGTGAAGGAGGATTAGAAGAAGCTAACACATGCTTTTAAGGAGCATTATGCCTATAACTAGACTTAGAGTTCAATGTGCAAGATCTAGAAGCATTATGATAGAATAATTAAGAGAACTTTAGAGACTATTTGAGGACATGAAAAAGGATGTTTGCCATGGTAAGAATGAGGACCATAAAGTGGGAGTAGGTAAAGATAATAATCAAGGAAGCTTTGCCCTTAATCACTACATGCATTCAAGGGAAGTTAGTAAGAACCTTTAAAGATCTAATGAAAGCAAGAGTGCAAGTTGAAGAATTAGAGACATATACTAAAAGGCAATACTCAGGGTGAAAGAGCTATCAACCATAGGGTTAGTCAGATGCATATAAGATTACTGATGTAAACATAATATATCAATTAAGGCCGAAACCTTTAGGGATATCACTTTTTAAAGCTTTTGAGAGACTTCAGAAGAAGGAAATCTTATGTACTTTGGGCTTAAAGCCTAAATTAAAGTTTTTGGCTAGGGGCTACAATGCCAATGTTTTAATGCCTTTCATCATAATGCAAGCCATCATATAAATGAATGTCGTGGGCTTTACTATGAGATTCAATTCTTAAATAACTTTAAGATAATTATTCCCCCCCAACTTCAAGGCAATCAAACATTCTAGGGAACACCATACCTAAATTCCTAAACATGTGTTTACCTTCTCAAAAGATTTGGATGATTGGATTAAGAGTTAGCAAAGAAGTTGTAATGAAACCCACAAGGATATGTAACCAATAAGATGTATGGAACCATTCATGATGAGAAACTCCTAAGAGAATTTTGATGAGGAGGACAAAAGAAGAATTAAGAGGATAAATATATAAGAAGATAGTAATGAAGACATGGAAAAGCCCTATGTGAATCATGTTATAAGAAATAAGAGATTTTATGGAGAAAAAAAGGCAAGCAAATAGCTTTAAATAGGGAAAATGCTGAGTAGTCACCTATTAGGAAAAAAGAGGAACATGTTGCTTACCTAAAGTAGCGAAAGAAGACTTTGACTTAAAATAGTATTTGAGGTCTGCTTATATCTTTTAAAAAGCATTGAAAAACGATGATTGAGCCATTATTGAGTCTTGCATGTGTCCTTAGTAAAAGACCAAATGGGAGGGAAAGTTATGTTTATTAATGCTAACTTGCCATTATAAGGAAAAAGACATAATATGGCATTGTTTATCCTAACTGAGGTGTAAGGAAAGTGCACTCCATGTTTAATGTTAATGATAGGTTGAAAATTAACATATACCCATTGAAACTACAATCAAAGTTTACGATGACCACTATAAACCTAGAGAATTCAGAGTATATTAACTACTTCTATAATGAAAACAAAAGATTAACAACTAGAACCTTTGAAATAATGATTTATACATGAATAATTGAGTCAATGGTAGAGTTCACTATCCTGGATACTTTGATCACATTTTCACTATTGTTAGGATGACCCTAGCATCATCTTTGGGATGAGTTTCATCCATTCTACATCAGAAGGTAAAGATTTTACATAAAAGATGGGTGGTTACTATTATGGTTGATTTAGGAGAAATAACATCAACTTTGAATATTATTGTGCCATATTTAAAGGGCTTTAGGTAGCTAGGATCTATGATGAGTGGATGGATCTAAAGATCATAAGGATCATACAAAAGATGAATTTTCTACTAAGGTAAGGTTTAGGGAAGCATGACAATAAAATTTTAGAATTTCTAGATATTCTAACTCAATTAAATAATTCAAGTTAATGTTTGAAAGGACAAAGACAAGTTCCAAGAATAAAATCTATGGGGGCGCTATTAGAGTATTTGGTAAAGGGAAAAGTTTCTATAAAAAATAAAGAGGAAGTGCTTAGGATTTTATCAATGATCTTGAGAATGTTTTCCCTTGTAAGGTCTAAATCAATATTCAAAGGTCTAGAGTAGGTGAGGGCTTAAAAGGAAAGGTTGTTGATGTCATAATGAAGAATCTATGGTATTCAAAAAAAAAAAAAAGAAGGAGAAGTGATTTTTAAGAATAAAGAAGAAGAAAAGAAGATTCCTTCATGTTGCACACTTAATGAGTTGATTGGCATTACGAAATAAGAAAGAAAGATGAGTTGGAAGAATGTTTATGTGTAACATTACGATTGAAACAAAAGTCATTAATTAGACCTAAGAATCAAATAAGGGCAAGTGCTAGGAAAAGAGATAGTTTTAAGATAAGCCTTGAAGACGTAGAGGCAATGATTGTGAGCCATTTAAGACTGTGGCTATTAATGAGGGAGAATAAGGAGGGCTAAGGGACATGTGATTAAAGCAATAACTTAGGTGAGATGGCCTTATTAAAGAATTTTCTTCAAATCAAATTGGGCGACAACATTATAAAAAGGAACCAGAAAAAGTCATTGAGGAGACAAAGGTTAGTAATGAGACTATTTAGAACACTAGGTATCAACATGTTGATGTTGTTATTATTAAGAATCCATAAGTCTTTCCTAATCAATTTGTAAGTGAAGAGATTATTCACTCAAGGTAAGATAAATAAAGAAAGCTACCAAGCCTATTTAAAGATCAATTGTATCAATAGAAAAGCCTTTTAGAGAATCAACTAATAATTATGTGTCGAATGTGGTGATCTTTAGTTTATTTGAGGATGATGATGTATTTTTTTTTTAAATTCAAAGTAATGAATGATGAGTTTGACTACTTATCTTGGTATAAAAAAATCTAAAAATTTGTTAATTGCAAGTAATAAGATAATAAAAAAATGAAGAAAGATTTAATAGTTGCTAAGGAAGTACCAAACAGTGTTTCCATAGATATGTGAAAATATAATCGGGGTGGATCATTAAACAGTTGAACATACCATACATACACCTAAAACTAGTAAAGTAGAAACTGAGATGATCAAGACTAAAATAAGCATAATTAGCAAAGAAGAGGTAGTTAAATAGCTTTGAGCTAAATTTTTAAAAGTTATAAATTACCCTAAATGGCTCGCTAATGTCATACTAGTATCTAAAAAGGATAGATGTGTAAAGGTGTGTGTTTACTATAGAGACTTGAATAAGACTTGCCCGAACGATGATTTCCCACTCCTTATATTGATGGGTTAATTAATAGTACAACTGTGTGTGTGATGAACTTATTTATGGATGGCTTCTTAGGTACAATCAAATCTTTATAGTTATAACTAATAAGGTCAAGATGATATTCATCACTAAGTTGGAACTTATTGCTATTGCATAATGTCGTTTAGATTAAAGAACGTTAAGGCTGCATACCAAAAGATGACAATTACTTTTTTTCTAGAGAGATGGTGGTTTATGTGGATAATACAATGGTGAAATATAACACTTAGGAAGGACATTTTGAGGCGTTGGAGAAATTCTTACAAAGTATGGACAAATATAATTTGAGATTAAATATAAAAAAATGTGTGTTTAGAGTGATTTCTAGTAAACTATTGGGTCATACAGTGAACAAGAGAGGCATTAAAGTTGATTTGGACGAAGTCATGGCCATGGTTTCTAGGATAGATTCAATACATTAGCTGCTTCATTGTAAGTTTGTTTCCAATTTGTAAACCCATCTTCAAACTTCTAAGGATAAATCAATGGAATGAAATCAACAACATCAAGAAATTTTCAATAAGATCATGCAATACTTAGCCAACCTACCTATCCTAATGCTACCAAAGCCATAATGACCTCTAACTTTGTATTTGACAATAAAAGATAAATTTATATTAGGTTTAATTTGTTTATAGTTATTTAATGAATTTAGAGCTTGATTTGATGTAGATCTATGATTAAATTAAGTTATTTTGAGTGCATTTATCTTATTTCTCACATTTGGATGCTTTATAGGTGTTTTAACAAGTTTAGAGCAAAATTGGACAAAAATAGGCAATGTTGAGAACTTCAGAGATTAAGCTAGATATTTAGAAGTGCAAAGAGCAATTGTTTTTCATTGTGGCTACAACTAAAGTCACACGGTACAACTTTTGTGCAAAAGTTGAATGTCGCGCTTATGATAAAAGTCATAGGTTGTGACACAGGTGTGAAAGGACCTATGTTTTAACTTTTTTAAAGGAGTATATAAGGTAAATTCTTGGGTTTCCTATAGAGAGAAGAGATGGATGAAAAGAGACATTTTTGAAAAGAGAAAATAAAAGGAAACAAACGTCAATTCAATATTAAGTGCAAGAGTTTAAGAGATCACTTGATTAAGGAAGAAAAAGAAGAAAAAGAAGAGATTCATTAAGCTAACTTAGGAGATTTCACTTTCTTTCTCTTTATTCTTATTTCCTTTATTAAATATGATACTTTTATTTTTGGATTTGTCTTGTTTTACTAGTATATTAGTCTAGATCTTTGATAAAAGGTTTTGTGAGCCTATTCAAACTCTTATAAGAGGTTGAAGTGTGAGCCTATTCAAACTCTTGTAAAAGTTTTTGTGTGAGCCATAAAACGCAATTGTATAAGTTAAGTGTGAGCTTGAAAACACCAGTTTAGTGAGTGAAATACCTAATTGTGAAGAATTGGAGAGTGGATGTAGGGTTTGTTAACACCCAAACCACTATAAACTTCTTGTATTGATTTTTCTCTTCTCCTTCTTAACTTCCTAAACACCTTAACCTTCATTTTAATTTTTAATCTCCCACCAATTTAACCCCCTTTCTTGGTGCACTAGGCTAAAAAGTGGTATCAGAGCCAAGTCTCACTCTAAAGCTTAATTGTGTGAGTAAAGATCATGGCATAAGAAGGAATCCACACTCACTTCTAGCCATATTTTGATGGAGCAGACAATACTCATTGGAAGTATAGGATAAAAATCTATTTGGATAGTGATGTGTTAGACCTCTGGGATATTGTAGCAAAGGAGTGAAAGCCATATACCAAAATGGTGGATGGAAGTGAGGAGTTTATCCCTAGAGAGGAGTCGGTTGAAGCACATAGGAGATCCAATGGTAGAAATAAAAGAGTAATGACAATCCTTCTAAGTTCTCTCTCAAGAGAAGAAATTGGAAGGGTCCAACATTATCTTATTGCTCATGGGATTTGGAAGGCTTTGAAGAACTACCATGAGGTCACTACGTTGGTGAAATCTAGCCGACTTAAGATGTATGTGATGAAGTGGGAGCTATTTATGATGAAAGAGGAAGAAAGCATCATATATATGACAAATAAACTCTTTATGATCATCACAAACATGAAGAAGTTTGGGAGAGTTCTCACCAATCATGAGGTAAATTTAAAAATTCTAAAATCTTTACCTCTTGTAAAGTTTGGTGCAAGAATGTGCAGTATCCAAAAGTCCAACTTAAAAATAGGAAAGGTGCTAATGAACGTCTTAGTAGGCAAGCTCTTAACTCATGAGTTAGCCTTGAAGAAGGATAAAGAAATGAAGAGAATGAGAGGTCAAGGAGAGAAATCTGAAAAATAAAAAAGGAGGACCTTAGCACTCAAGTCTTCATCAAAGAAAAAGGAAGTTGAAGTGGCCTCAAGTGAAGAGGAAGGTGACAAAGAAGAGAAGGAGCTTGCAATGCTCTCTAGAAGAATGAATGAGCTGATTAGAAGAACAAAAGAAAGAAAAAGCTTCAAGAAAACAACTCCAACTCTTAATGAAAGATTAGCGAAGTCACTTGCTATGAATGTGACAAGCAAGGTCACATTAAATATGACTGCTCCAAGTTGAAGAAAAAGAAGAAAGAGGATAAAGAAAAAAAAGGAAAAGATTTAAAGCCACTTTGGATGATAGCTCAAGTGAAGAAGATGAAGAGAAAGAGGTTGGAAACCTATGCTTTATGGCTCAAGAGGAATCATTTAATGAGGTAAGCTCTTCACCTTACTCTTATTGTGAGTTGATGAGTTAGATGATGAGCTTTTAGAAGCTCTCACCATGAAATGTGACAACTATAAGTCACAAATGAAAACTTATAAGAAGAAGTGTACTAAATTAGAGGATGAGTTTAAATCCCTAAATATTCTTGTAAGTGAATTAAGGGCTTCAAATGAAGAACTCAAGAAGTTTACAGAGAGTTTATCCAAGTCATTTTTATCCTAACTTTATTAAGAAAAGAGAATGACTCCTTGAAGGATAAAGTCATTGAGCTTAAAAATTCTATTTCTAAGTTCCACAAAGGTAAGGAAGCTTTGGATACACTTATTATATCACAAAGACCTCTCTTAGTTAGCCATGGTCTAGGCTTTAATGGAGCCTCTTTTTCCACACCTTTACTCACAAAATATATCAAAGCCTTAACACCTCAAACATCAAGTATTGAGGTTGTTGGAAAGAAATGTGCTCAAAGCATTGAACCACCATTGCCAAGGGCAAAGGAAAGGTGCAACAAGGCTCAAGGCCTATTTCTAATAAGGCCAGTCATACATACATGTATAATAAAAAGCATGCTTATTCAAACACACATAGAAAATTTACTTATACACCCATTCATATATGTTCATGCTCACACACATATCATGTTGGTATGCGAAAAATCCCCCACTCATGCCAAGGCAATGCATAGGAGGAATACACATAAGTCTAAACTCCAATGCCACCATTGCATGAAGTATGGATAAATAAATGTTTATTGCTATATTAGGAAGGTATACCTCAAGTTGGAGGATCCTTCAAAACCTAACCCCCTAGGACCTAAGTATGCTTGCGTACTAAAGCAAAGATGATTTATTTGTGTTGTGTAGGGTTGTTTGGCAACCACCAATGAAACAAATGATTGGCATATGGATAGTGGATACTCAACCCACATGACAAGCAACAAGAGACTATTTATGGCCTTAAAAGAACAAGAGGGTGGCAATGTCACATTTAGAAACAATGCCAAGGGTAAGGTAATTGGCATTGGGACCATTGGTAAGAATGGTTGTTCACTAATTAATGATGTTTTACTTATTGATGACCTACAACATAAGTGTAAGTCAATTATATAACAAAGGTAATAAAGTCACCCTTGACCCTAGAGAGTGTCGAGTTACCACTTTGGTGGATAAAAAGGTAGTTTTCAAGGGTGAAAGGAAGGGCAATACCTACCTAATTAATTTAGACAATTTGGCTAACTAACCCTTTAAGTGTATTGTGTCTCTTAGTAATAAAGATTGGTTATGACATAAAAGACTTGGGCATGCTAGCATGAAGCTCTTACAAAGCATATCAAAAAGAAAACTAATAGAAGGTCTTCCCAAGCTAAAGTTCTCTAGAGACAAGATATGTGGTCTTTGCTAAATGGGGAAGCAACATTAATCTTCTTTCAAAATAAAGAATATTGTAAGTACATCTAGACCTCTTCAATTAATTCATATGGACTTGATAGGACCTACTAAGAGTGCTAGTTTAGGTGGAAAACTTTATGCACTAGTCATAGTTGATGATTATTCTAGGTTTACTTGGGTTTTCTTTCTAGCTCATAAGCATGATACTTTTAATGCTTTTAAAAGTTTTGTAAAAAGGATTCAAAATGAAAAAGGTTACTTCATTTCTTCTATAAGAAGTGACCATGGAAAGGAATTTCAAAATGAATCTTTTGAATCTTATTACTTAGAGAATGAGATTTTTCATAACTTTTCAACTCCTAGAACACCACAACAAAATGGTGTTGTAGAAAGGAAAAACAAAATGCTAGTACAGATGGCTAGAACTATGCTCAATTCGTATTCATTGCCGAATTACTTTTGGGCTGAAGCTATCAATATTTCGTGTTATATTGCAAATTAAGTTTTCAAAAGACCCATTCTTAATAAAACTTTTTATGAGCTATGAAATGGTAGAAAGTCTAAGTTAGCATATCTAAGGGTCTTTGGATGTAAGTGCTATATCTTGAATAGCAAGGATAATCTTAGGAAATTTAATTTAAAAACTAATGAAGGTATTTTCTTAGGTTAGTCTACCACTAGCAAAGCCTATAGGATTTTTAATAAGAGTTCAATGGTAGTTAAAGAGTCCATGAATATTGTGTTTGACGAATCTAGTAAGCTTGATCTTGGGAAAGGTTTTTTTGTTGATGATCTTGTACGTGATTTTGAGAAATTGGATTTGGAGCATACTATAAGAAAAAAGGATAAGGATCATCGTGAAAGCAAATCATTAAGAAAACGTAAAGAACTTCAACATCAACAAGTGGAATCACCAAACCAAGATCTTCCCAAGGATTAGAGATTTTCCAAACATCACCCCAAAGACCTAATCATTAGTGATACTTCAAAGGGTGTAAGTACTAGATCTCAATTCAATACTTTAGATAATAATCTACCCTTTGTTTCTCAATTTGAGCCAAAATCTATTGATGAGGCTCTTAATGATGAGAGTTGGGTGATTGTTGTGCAAGAGGAACTCAACCAATTTGAGAAAAATAATGTATGAAAACTTGTTTTTAGGCCTAAGGAATACCCTATTATAGGTTGCAAATGGGTGTTTAAGAATAAGTTAGATTAGCAAAGATTCATCACTAGGAATAAGGCTAGATTGGTTACTAAGGGTTACAACCAAGAGAAAGGCATTAACTATGAGGAAACCTATGTCCCTGTAACAAGGTTAAAGGCCATTAGAATTCTTTTGGCATATGCATGTCGCATGAATTTCAAACTATTTCAAATAGATGTCAAAATTGCTTTTTTGAATGGTATTTTTGAGGAAGAAGTTTATGTTGAACAACCTCCTGGTTTTGAAACCCATAGTTTTGCTAATTATGTTTTTAAATTGAATAAAGTCTTATATGGTTTGAAACAAGCTCTAAGAACTTGGTATGAAAGGCTTAGTTCTTTTCTTTTGCAAAATAATTTTGAAAAGGGGAAGGTTGACATAACTTTATTTGTCAAAAAGCATAATAATGATATACTAATAGTATAAATTTATATTGATGATATCATTTTTAGTGATAATAATGAATCTCTATGCAAGGATTTTGCTAAGTGTACGACTAGAGAATTTGAGATGAGCATGATGGAAGAGCTCAAATTTTTCCTTAGTCTATAAATCAAGCAAACCAAAGAAGGGATCTTCATCAACCAAGCCAAATACACAAAGGACATTCTCAAGAAATTTGGCATGGAGAGTTGTAAAGTAGCAAAAACCTCTACATCAAATTGGACAAGGACGAATCGGGTAAGTCAGTTGATGAGAAGAGATATCAAGGTATGATTAGTTCTATATTTTATCTTACCATTTCTAGACCTGATATTATGTTTAGTGTATGCATGTATGTTAGGTTTCAATCTTGTCCCAAAAAATCTCATTTAAATGCTGCTAAAAATATTTTCAAATATTTACATGGGACATTGCATCTAGGTTTGTGGTACCCTAGAGATTCTTCATTTAGCCTCATAGGTTATTCTAGTAGTCTTCTAAGTAGAAAAAGCACTTATAGAACTTGTCAATTCATAAAAGAGTATTTAGTGTCTTGGTTTAGTAAAAAGCAAGTTTCGGTTGCCTTATCCACCGCTGAAGCTAAATATGTAGCTACGGGTTATTGTTGCACCCAAGTCCTTTAGATGAAACAATAATTAAAGGATTATGCCAAAGTTGTTGATCACATTCCCATCAAATGTGATAACATTAGTGCAATAAATCTTTCCAAAAATCCCATCCAACACTTTAGGAGCAAACATATAGACATTAGACATCATTTTCTTAGAGATCATGTCCAAAATGATGATGTTGTGTTAGAATTTATAGACACTAATCATCAATTTGCGAACATTTTCACAAAGCCTCTCAGTGAACAAAGGATGAATTTCATTAAAAGAGAGTTGAGAATGTTTGATGAAAGCTCCCTAAAGTGAAAAATTGGATCTTTTAGAATACTCTTTTTGTGATGCATTGTTCATACTTGATTGATTGTTATGGATGTTGTATGTGATATTTATCTTTTTGGATGTCTTAATTATGTGTGCAATTTTGCTTCTCAGTGCCAATTTGCATAAATTAGACATCAATATATTAAGTGGATCACAACGTAGAAAGTCAAGTCTTATCCTCTCACAGTTATCTTTTCTGACTTGTAATTTGCGATCACTATTCCTTGATTCACGATCGTGAATTACAAGAACTTATCTTTCAATTGTCAACTATCAATTCACGGTCGTAACTTTTATTCTCCATAGCGAATTTGTTCAAATTTTAAATGTTTTGACCGTTGAATGTGCAGTTTCTTGAGGATTTTTTTGTCTCTTACTCACACATTTCAAAATTAGTAGTCGCGACTTACAGGTAGCAGTTGCGACTTTAGGTAACTACCATGTTTTCAAGTGATTTGATTACCAACTGATGACACTCTTTCATTTAATGCATTTATGATCATTTATGGTCATTTTCACACCCTTTCCTAGCCTATATAAACCCCTCAAATAGTGTTTCTATTTATTCCTATTAAGAATCTTAATCTCTCTTCTTCCTTGCTCTAAAAAACCTTCAAATCTTCCTTCAATGGCCCTCCAAGAAAGCCTTAAGAGAAGAGAAGAGAAAGATAGTAGCATAACCTTCTGGACCATTGGCTCTACATATGATGAAAGGGATCACAAAAGAGGAGAAAGATCGATACAAGGCCAACGCCTCTACGATTATCCTACGGAACAAAATCCCTTCCACTTTCCTTCTTGAGTCTCTAGGAATCAAAGATGAGATCCACCCATTTCTCTAAAACCAGGGATGGAACAAATTTATTTTTCAGGATGAGCTCGGATATGAGGAGATCGTGTGAGAATTTATGTGCACTGTGACTCTAAGTCGGAGAGCAGAATCTTGTGCCAACCAATATGGGTTAGTATTTCGAGCCTTTGGGACTCTTTTTTCATTACCTTCAAACAACTTTGTAATCTATTTAATCTTCAAGTCGGGGATGACATTCCATTCATCATCTTCGCTCTTGATGTCATCTATTCTGAGTTTTGGTTCGAAATTTCCATTGACACCAAAAATGACCCCAAGACCTCCTTAGCCAAACCCTACATTTTTTGCTACTTCATCATATCATCACTTTCTCTGTTAACGCAAGAGGGGATGGTAACAAAAAAGTATCCTAAAAGGATCTTACTTTCTTTTTATGTCTTACCGAAAATAAACCAATTCAAACTAACCGCTATCTTATGGATCAATTGATCCACATGAGCATAAAGCCTAAGAGTCAGTTTCTTCTTCCTTCCCATGTCACTGCTATATACCAATACATTAGTGCTCTTAATGAGGAAAATGAAAAAGTCCTCACTAAAAAGCTTCTCCCCTCATAAAATTTTCTAGACCAACCCAGCCTCATCAATATAAAAGCCATTCGCCCTGATTCTTATACATACACTTTGGGTGCTTTTGGAGTTAAGAAACTAGAGATCTCCTAAGCCTCCAAAAGAAAAAGGTTTGTTATTGAATAGGGAGCCCAACCTGTTCCACCTCAAAAACCCAAAACCAAAATCATAATTGCCTCTATCAATAGGAAATTGGAAAAGGTGATGAGGACACTTAAGAGACAATTTCTCCTCCTCTCCTACCTACATAGTGGCTTGGTGGACTTATAGGAGAAAGTAGGTGCTCCTCCCTGCCATCTTCCGAACTTTGAGGATTTTGAGGACACACTGGAAGAGGAAGCCAACCAATAGGTTGAGGAGGGTGTAGAAGCTTAAGGTGGAGGAGAAAATGAAGACATGGATGATTCTAGAGACGATGAGAGTTCTCCCATCTTTTAGTTTGTCTTTAGGGTTTCTTTTTTTATTTTTTCTTTTTAAGTTCTTGATGTAAAACTATTAATCCCACAAATTATTAAATAAATAAAAGTGTTTGTTTTGCAATTCATTGTCTTCAATGTTATGTGATTGCACCTTATATATTATCTTTGTTGTTTTGCTCTTTATGATTACTCTATCTAAATTTATGCATCTCTTTTACTTTTTAATATTTACTCTCTTTTTGATCTTGCCAAAAGGGGAGAGAATAACATTGAGAAAAAATAGGTAATATGCATAAGAAAAGCATAAGTTGAAGAGGAACAAGTTTAAACTTAGAATACTTAGAATTATTTAATCATTGACTAGAATCCTTTGATTAATTGATCATTGAGCATCCCAACTTCACAATTCATGCATTTAATTTCTTTAAGATCAATCTAAGTTGTCAAAATTAAAAAGAGGGAGATTGCTGGACTAGGTTGGCAAGCCTAAGTCATAAGCCTCTTTTGATCTTGACAATGACGATTGATCAATTCTAATGCTTTGATTAAGTGTTGTTTTACAGTATATAAGTTGTTTATCATTAAAAGTTGGATGTAAGTCAAAATCTCTATTTTTAAGAAGAACATCCAAATTCGCGGTCAGTATCCTCTAAATCGCAATCGTGACCTTGCTATAAGGATGGATGAAGTTAGGCTAGAGGAATTCACGAGCAAATTCACAGCCACAACTCAGTTGAAGGGAGCTTGGATTATTCACTGAGGAATTTGCGGTGGTATTCGCATCCGAGGTCGCGATCACAAATTTCATAGTAATAAAGGAGGGAACCAAAGCCACAACCACAACATGCCAAGTGTCCAAGGCAACCATTAGAAATCAAAAATCGAGAGGGAAATGTATTTGTCACGATCACGACTTAAAGAAGGTGTTGTATCCTCACCAAATAGAAGAATTTGCAGTCTCAGTCGCGCCTAGGAGAAAGTTAACTCGCGACCATGAATTTTGAGTCGTTGGTTGAACATAATGACTATATTTCTTGGACAACCAATGGCTGAAGGACACGTGGACTAGCCATTAGACACTAAATGGGGTTCTCTACCACTATTTCTAGCTCCTTAGTGTAAATTGGAAATTCGCGATCACAAAATTCCAGTAGCGACCATGACTTTCACCTAACAAGCATTTAATGCAAAATATGTCTAGCAAAACTTAGACATTTTAGGATAGTTTTTGAGTAATGTCTCTTTGGTGGATATTAGCTAGAAATACCCCACCAAACTAATGTAAATGCAAGAGAATTCAATTAATTGTAACCAAACTTGTGCAAATTTATTGCTCATTCTTCTTACTCTTCTTTATGTGTTGTTGATTATTAAGTGTGAGCAATAAACACCTTTATAAGTAGGTTGAGAGTTTGCCTAGATTATAAAACTCTTGTAGAAGGTTAAAGTGTAAGCCTATTCAAAACACTTGTGAGAGGTTTTTGTGTGAACTTGAAAACACAAGTTGTAAAAGTTTTATGTGAGCCATAAAACACAATTGTATAAGTTAGATGTGAGCTTAAAAACACTAGTTTAGTTAAGTAAAATACCCAATTGTGAAGAATTGGGGAGTGGACATAGGGTTTGCTAACACCCGAACCATTATAAACTTCTTGTGTTGATTTTTCTCTTCTCCTTCTTAACTTCCTAAATAACTTAACCTTCTTTTTAATTTTTAATCTCCCATCAATTCAACCCCCCTTCTTGGTGCGCTAGGCCAATAACTATCATTTAAAGGATTGCTAAATCTAAATGAGTGATTTGTTCTAGTTCACATAGAGAGATGATTCTATGAAAAATGATTACAAAGCTAAGTGACTACTTGAGAGAGAGGACACTATGAAGATAATTGATAGTTGCAACACTTAATCCAACATAGCATTAAATGATTAATAATTTCACTATTTCTTTTGGTGATATCAAGTGTCCTAACTAGTTTATCATAAGGTTTTCTTTTTATATTGCTTTTGTCTTTTTGCCATTTATTAAATAGTTTAGTTTACTTTCAATGCATTAGTAGTTTGAAATAATATCTTAAGTTTTTATTTTCCAAATAAAGATAGAATCATCATATTTCAATACTTATAGCCTTTTTTTCTATTAGACAATATTTGCACACACTTGTGCACTATATTACTTGATCACCATTTTATTGCGATATTTGGCAAGTTTTACACTTGTTAAAAGAGGGGCCCAATTGATATTTTAAAGAAGAAAGATATTGAGTGAGCCTAAGTTTATCCTTTAAACATGACCCATATAATCAAGAAATTAGCACCATTGTCGATGATATAGTGCTTTAATATTAAAAGGTTTGATTCAATTTTTAATTGATAATTTTTTGTTTTTTTGGTTTCAGTTGCAATACTTCATCTTACATGTGAAGGACTAGAAGTCTAGACTAAGTAAATCAAGATCTTGAACCTTTTGACCTTGAGATGGAAAGAACTATTAGAGTAGCTATAATGAGAATAAGATTGGAAGAGCATAACAGAAGGAATCTAATGGCAAACAATCAAGACAATAAGAAGTCTATAAGGGACTACATTGTTCCTTTACTAAATGACCACAACCTAAAGTTACAAGGCTAGTTGTTAATGCCAACAACTTTAAGATTAAGCCTAGAATCAGTTAACTTGGTTTAAAATAATTAATTTAGAGGTTTACCATTAAAAGATCCACATATTCATAGAACAACATTCTTGGAGGTTTGTAATATTTTTAAGCAAAATGGAGTCTCAAATAATGCTATCAAGTTGAGATTATTTTCCTTTTCACTTAGAGATAAAGCCAAATCTTGGTATCAGTCATTAGCTCCAGACTTAATTACCAAATGAAAGCAACTATCACAAGGATTCCTAAATAAGTTTTATCCACTAGTGAAGATAACTAAGTTAATAAAGGATATCTTTGCTTTTGCTCAAATGGAAGGAGGGTCTCTTATCTTTGCTTTTCCTCAAATCGAAGGAGTGTTACTCTATGAGATTCAGGATAGATTCAAAGAGTTGTTGAGAAAGTGTTCTCACCATGACTTATACAAATAGCTCATTTTACAAACCTTCTACATGGTTTGAGTCCATCATTGAGGAGTATACTAGATACAGCTATAGATAGAGCTCTTATGGCTAAAATTGAAAATGCGACTTACCAATTACTTAAGAAGATGGCAACAAATAATTGCCAATGGTCAGTAGAAAGATCCATGTCAAGGAAGGTAGTTAAAATTCTAAAGGTTGATCAATTGATTGCTATGCAAATCCCAAATAACCAACTTAACCAAGCAAATCAATGCCATGAATTACAATGCCATAGCTTCTCTAACTATTCAAATGAACTCTCATGAGCTTTGTAGAGGAGGTGGCCATGTGAGTACTAAATGCCAGGTGGATAATCCATTTGCTTTTTTGAATATCGAGCAAGTGAATTTTATGAGGAATTTCAATAATAAATAAAACAATAATCCATATTCCCATTCTTATAATCTTGGTTGGAGAAATCATCTATTTTTTTCATTAGGAATGATTCCTTAAGACCACTAGCACCTCTAGGTTTTCAAGCACAATAGTAGGAAAAAAATTAGGTTTGAAGGTTATAATAGAGAAATTTATTATCAAAACTAATGAGAGGATGGATGCATAAAATGAAGCTTTGAAGAGGTTAGACACTAAAGTTGATTAAATTAATAAACATCATTCTTCATCTATTCATGCATTAAAGGTTAGAGTGGGACAATTAGCAAATACTATATCATCTAGACAAGTGGGTAATTTCCTTTTACTTTGAAGGTGAACCCACGTGAGGATGTGAAAGCCATCACTTTAAGAAATGGAAGAGAAGTAGAAAATAAAGTTAGTGAGCCTAAGCAACAAGCAAGAGAAAAAGCAACTCAATAGGAGAAGGAGCAATCACATGAAACAAGGAAAGAAGAAACTCACCCTTCACAACCAAAGGTTCAACCATATGTACCTCCCATTCCATTCCCTCAAATGTTGAAGAGTCAAATAGATGATAAAATAGCCAACGATTTTGATAAATTCCCTTAAGTTTTTAAAAAGATTCACATCAACATTCCATTCCTTGAAACATTAGCTTAAATCCATTCCTATGTTAAATTTCTCAAAGGCATTATTTCAAACATGAATAGGCTTGAAAAATGTGAGGTAGTGACCTTTACGAAAAAGTGTAGTGTTATTTTCCAAAACAAGCTTCCTTAAAAAGTGAAGGATCCAGGGAGTTTCACTATACCTTATAAAATTGGAGAATTAGAATTTGATAAAGCTCTTTGTGATCTTAGATCTAGTATTAGTTTGATGCCTTATCACTTTTTAGGGAATTAAGATAGGGGAAATCAAAGAAATAAGAATATCATTATAATTAGTGAATAGATTGATCAAATATCCTATAGGGATGATTGCAGGCATTCTTGTCAAAGTGGATAAATTCATTTTTCCTGCAGATTTTATGGTGCTAGACTTTGAAGAAGATCATGAGGTACCACTCATCCTAAAGAGGCGATTTCTAGCCATGAGTAGAGATCTTATGGATGAGGAGCTTGGAAAGTTAACTTTAAGAATAAAATATGAATAAGTGGAGTTTTAAGTGCACAAGGCTATAAAGAAACGAATGATGGAAGAACATGGCTTGAAGATAGATGAATTTGACATATACTGAAGGAGAAAATGGCGACTTCAACATCAACATTATCCCAATGTGGGGTAGATTAAAGAAGAAGAGGAAATCGATGATACATCTATCAATCCCTTTTACCCTAATGTCATTAAAAATAATTTATCAAAACAAGAATTTGAAGAGCTTAAAAGAACCACACTCTACCATTGCCTTTTATTATAAAACCTAAAACCTCTTCCCATTCACCTTAAATATGCTTCCTTACTAGAGGATAACACACTACCTATCATCATCTCTAACTGCTTATCTATAAAGCAAAAAGAGAGATTGTTGAACATGCTTAAAAGTAGGATCAAGGCTTTAGGATGACATCAAAAGAATTAACCCTTCTTTATGCATGCATGAAATCCTTATGGAGGATAATCATAAGTCATCAATCAAATAGAAAAGGAGGCTCAATCCAAAGATAAAGAAAGTTATAAAAGGGGAGGCATTGAAGTTGCTTAATGCCAAAATTATCCATCCAATTCTAGATATCTCTTGGGTTAGCCTAGTGTAATGTGTTCCAAAGAAATGAGGGACAATGACAAAATCCAATGAGAATAGTGAACTTATTCCCATGAGAATGGTCACAAGATGAAATGTATACATAAATTATCATAAGTTGAACACAACAACAAGGAAAGATCACTTCTCTTTTTTTTTCCAATGATCAAATGCTAGAAAGACTTGTCAGACATGCTTACTATTATTTTTTGGATGGATGCTCAGGCTATAATATAATTTACCTAACTTTGAAATACCAAGAAAAGACCACATTCATTTTGTCCTTATGAGTGCCTCGTGTTTTGTTTGAACTAGTGGAATCTTACTTGCAACTCCATCCTTTTATCGATCATCAAGGGGATCAAGAGGACAAGGGTCATACACTAGTAATGACCCTTCATCATGGCACAAGATTGGACCAACAGGGGTCCTATTAGGCCTTGTATAATTTTAAAGCCCTTAGTCCAAAATGATGGTCATCGAGGAACTAAAAGCCGAATAATATGTTGGTACTACCCCTAGGGAATGCAGAGTCACCTCCCGACTTTGGTCGGGACAAGAATCTAGGGAAAGCAAATCTTAACCTAACCTAAATCAGTTAGAAGACACATTTTGTCTTCACCCCATCAAAGATTAGGTTCGAAAAATGGGTATGGCTTGGGGAAGAGGTAGGCACCCCCAAACCGCTCGAATATTGGGATCTGGCCTTTGGGTATCTTTTGTTCACTTTTAACAATTTAGCTGAGTTATTGATTAGTCTAATTATCGCCCTTAAGCATGCATCTAAATGTGATTCAATTCAACAAACCAAGTTATCAACTCAAAAGTAGAGAGGGATCATGCATCATGGTATAAGGTCTTCATATGTATTATCATCCATCCATACACATAATCATCCATAATGGTTGACATGGAATAGGGTTTTCATATGCATTATCATCCATCCATAGAAAATGTAACCATGCATAATCACATGATCCATATAAAAAAGTGGTTAAGACCAAGTTCATGGTCTAATCCTAAGTAACCACCTACACCTAAAAGAAGAAACAAGTTAGCAATGAGTCAAACTATAAATAAGTAAAGAGAATATAAAATGAGTAAAGAAAGGCAAAAAGATCAAAGGAGGGCATCATACCATAACTTTATAATCATGGTACCTAATATATGATTAAGTCTATGGTTACCACATTTTTTCATCATAAACCAAAATATACAACTTGCAATACACATGTACAAATACATGAATCATAGATAAAAGAAAAGGAATGGACACACACACACACATACAATGCTAAGCATTTGGAAGGCATTAAATAGCTTTTAGGTAAGGAGTTGCCTAGATGAAGTCCTAGGCTTGTTGAACCCTCCCTCATCTTACAAATAAAGAGTTGGAACATTTAGGGCATAACCTAACATTACAAAAGTTAGAATGCTCGCATCAAACTAAGGAATAACAAATACTATTCACATGACTATGTATGAACTCATGTATAAAGAGGACTAACAAGGTTAAAGGAAATTCAAGATCATTACTCGCTCATTATCTCAAAGTATCAAAATAGAACAAAAAAAAAAAACTTTAAGATCAAAGGAACAAAAGACATAAAAGCATTTTAAGAAGAAAAAAATAATGAGTGCCATTTAGAAAACTAATAAAACTTCAATTTTTTTAAGTGAATAGAGGTTCTAAGTCATTAGACCTCATTCTATCCTATTACTCGAGTCATAAAACATCCTAAAAGATACCCCAAAAATAAGAAATTTAATAGAAAGAAGAAGACGTATCATTGTGTTGCAGGGAACCTACGTTATACAACCATGAATAAGGGCCATACATCCTAGGAAGAGGGCTGTACAGCCTACTAATAAGGCTATAAAATCCTTATTTTATGGGTTTGAAAAGTGAAAAATAAGAAAGAAAGGGAAAGAAGAAGAAAGAGAAAGGGATTCCTGGGTATGTCCTAGTGATGTCTTCGCCTTTAGAAGCATATAAAGAGTTCAATGTCCTCCTAAAATGCTTAAGGAAATGCATAAAGGTAAAGATAAAGGCCTAATTCTACATTGGAGAGAGTGGGTTGAGTTCAGGGTTTGGTTTTTTTTCCATGTTTGGGGTTATTTGAGAAGTGATTTCTAAAGAGTAACCTTAGGGTTTTCAAGCCATTCTCTTATCTTTAAAATGGAGGATATTTATAGGTGTTAAGTGGTTGCATAATGCTAAAAATAGTTTTGATTGCACGATGGATGTATCCAATCACAAAGAAGGAGATGAATGTACTAGAATTAAGTTTTACATATAGGCTGTACAACCATGGAAAGGTTGTACATCCTACTACTAGGGTTATACAATCCTACAGTATAAAGGGGGGACCAGTTCCAAAATGTTCCCTGGTTTAGGGTTTTAAGAAGGTTGTACAAACTTGCGGTAGGTTGTACAACATTACTTGATGGGTTGTACATCCCATCAAGCTTAGTTGGTAGCCTTAGGATAGGTTTGAGTTTAGTCCTTGGACTTGGTCTTAGACTTGATCTTAGGCTTAGTTTTAGACTTCAACAAAGTTTCTTAGGGTTTTTCATCCTTTTATTTGAGCAATTCCTTTTTACATTATAGAGATTTAGTTTAGTGATTTCATCATCACGTTTTGCATTTTAAGGCCCTTTCGACTTCTAGTAGTACTTTGGCCAGTACTGGGGTTGATCTCCTTAGTAGCCCTTTAACAAGTACTAAGTGTTTTCATAGCTCTCCAATAATTTTCTAGTAGGTACTGAGGTTGTTCTGGTAGTACTGGGGTTGATCTCCAATAATTTTCTAGTAGGTACCAAGCATTTTGCATTAGATAACTGGCCTTTCATACCCCTTTTAGTGATTTGGGTCTTCTGGTATTGGTAAAATTGAATCCATATCTTTGTAGATCTTTTGGTTGTCTTGAAAGTTTGTTATAATCTTTAAGAAATAGGCCTAGGCCTAAATGTTATATGAAGTGGTTCCTTAGATTTTGCCATTTTTGGGAGGAGGTATTTCCTTTTGGAAGTATTGAAGGAGTAAATTTTATCATTGAAAGGCATTTTAGTGGCTTGATTTGAATCAGAAAACTTAAAGCGTTCTCTATGTGTTTTAAATGGAATGAGGGCATTTTAATAAATTAGCTACTCTGGTGGTCCCTAAGTAGTTAAGGGTATTTTAATAATTTAGGTGTTCTAGGGCTTTTTGGAAAGCTAAAGGCATTTTAGTAATTTTAAGGGTAATTAGGCTTTTTGGAGAAGTTGGGTTTAACGGGCTGAAAGGGAGGCTGGGTTCGCCAGACGAAGAAGAGGGAGTTGGGTCTGCTTGGCCCAACAGGGGCCGACTAAGCCTAATGAGGTTGTACAGCCCTGTGAAGGCAATACAATCCAGGGCTATTATATAAGCCCATTCAAGGGTAGCTCATCTCACACGTGTTATTCCTCATCTTTCTCTAGATAGGCTACCTTAGCTCTTCTTAGTGATTACCATGGTTGAGTTTCATAATGATGATATGTTCGATGTTCAGAAGGAGTTTCTCGACGAAGACCTCCTGAATCTAGATGCGATAGAGCAACGACGATGCCCTTGGGGATTCAAGCGGGTGAGCCCACTGAAGAATGCGACTATGAAGATGATTCCGCCTGGCTACCCTCCAACTAATGATATACCAACGGTCTATAATTTGTACTGTCATCTCACATGAACCGTTTTGGAAATGTTAGGTGTCTTTTCTCATCTTTTCAATTTTATTTTATTTTTGTTCACGTTGCCACTGTAAGCTTTAGATGCTGCCTCTGAACTTACTTTTTCCCTGCGAATATTAGGTTAGCTTTGAAAATATTCAAAAATAATTTATAGGATACTCACCCTTTACTTTCGGTAAAATTTATTTTTTGCCCGTGAGTCTAGTCGTTTTTGCATGCCTTAAGCTTTATTTTAGAATTTATATAAGAAAATAATTGAAATTAGCTCATAAAGAGATTCTTAAGGATTTAGGGTACATACCTGAGTAAATAATTCACTATTTCTACAAGTTTATTGTCTTGCAATGTTTTTTCTTTGAAATTTTTATTTTGAACCCTAAAGATTAGGATCCATTATCTTCTTGTGTTAAGCTGCTATAATCATGTAAAATAGCACATACGCATATATTTAGTTTCTCTTTCTTTTCCTCCTTAGGGGATCATCTCCTTCCAATAAGGGGCAGCGCCTTTGGTCTGACTAGAGCATAGGGTCGTATATTGCACCCTCGAGTCATGGCCTGTTTAGAGGGGACCAAGATCTAGACCTTTTTACGGCTGCTTCCTGATGAGACGTTGATGGACATGCACTGTTAGAGCGATGGATGGACACGACTCACATATTTCATCTGCCCTTGATTAGTGAGATCACGGTTACTCTTGGGGACTTCACTTTTTTAGTTGGGTTGTGATTCGTGGGCATTCTATTACCTACCATTTTGAAGTACAATATCTAGTTTTTTTAAAAGGGATTATCTACAGAGAGTCTTAGGCTGCTTTCCTCTGTTAAAGGGGAGTAGGATCGTGATAAGGTCGAGCATTTAGACAGGCACATTTGCCATTATCAATGATAGCCTTAGGGAGATCATCAATTATAATGCACATTGTTACCTATTTTATGCCTTGCCAGGATCAGTGTTTTTGAATGCTTCTGGGATAGCGGAGTTGTGCCAATGCCTATGTTGGAAGGCTTGAGCGTGCTACAGTATTTTGATTAGGGGGTATATAGTGTTGGCGTACCTCTACCATTATCTCGATCGGTGTTCCTGAGGTTAGGGCTATATGTGCAGTGACTATAGAGTCATTATTGTAAGTATCACTTATCTATTTCATCCTTTATCCCTTAGCCTTGCTTCACCATTTTTAGTCTCACATCATTGCTTATTAACGAGCATGGGTGGATGAGCTGGGCTTACTGTAGGGGTTGGATCCCAAGGATGATGTAGAGGGTGACTATCCTTGCTTTACACGATAGAGTGTAGCGAGCTATGAGGATTCTCTCGTAGCTCCTAGGCATGCTCGCTTGAACACTATCACTCTAGACCAGGTATTTTTCATGCATCAATATACTTACATGAGTCACAATTATTCCTCATATTCTCTAGTATTATACATACAGTGAGTTTGTGCCTTTAATATAGCTGTGACTCAACTAGAAAGGTCCTATGGTGATATGGGTGCTAGAGGTGGCAGAGACTAAGGTAATCTCTTACGGTTGCTGCTTGATGGTTGGGCCTTCACTTGATGGTGGTGCATCTTTTATTGGTGTGAGGGTCTCGATGAGTGCCCGATCCCACAGTGCCTGCCCAATAGCTTATTTTGGTCTCGATGGGTGCGAACTTCATCGTGATGATGAGGTACATACCAAAGAAGTAGTTTTCTTCTGCAGGGGTCCCTTATAGGTCCTGGATGATTGGTGTGCTTATGGGGAATCTTCCTTTGACTAAGGTAGCTATTTGAGCATTTCCCCACTATGTACCTAATGAGGGGATTGCCCTGTAATACACAGGCTAAGGTGCCACTACCTAGGCGACTTGGAGGCCTTCTACTTCTTCTTCTTGATTAGGCTCGACTATCGCTTGGGGCCACAAATAAGCCCTCGAATGTGGTTTAGGAGGTGCAAAGCCTATAATGATGGGTGTTTTCCATGCATAACAACCTAATGGAGTTTTTAACTGCTTCATTAACTGGGTCGATAATGTCATTGTAACTTACCCGCTCTGTTTGCATCGTCAAACTAGCTGAGACCACCCATATGAGTGTCTTATTTCTTTGCATTTATTGTGCCTTGATTTCATTACAAATAAGGCATATGAGAATATTTTTTTTCTTTTTCCCCTTTTGCAAATTCCACTCATCCAGGTAGAGGCTATGGTTGATTTTATTGCTACCTTAGAGAGGGTTGTGACATAGTAGATGCATTCACTACATGTTAGTCAAAGAATAACATAATAATGCATGTATGCATGTTTATGGTTCATGTACTATGATTTTTGTGTCTTACTTATCCTAATTCTTGTGCTTCTTGTAAGAGACGATATAGCTCCAAAATTGCAAGCTTAAGGAGAAGGATCAGTGTATAGTGGAGGCGGAGATAGAGAAGAAGCACCTAGCCCAGGCAGTTAGAGAGCATAAATACATTGATACAAATGGCATGGTCTAGGATTTTAAGGCTACCCCTACTAGGAGTGGAGAGACCTCCGTCCTTTATTAGCTGCTTAGGATATTTTCCTTCTTCTTTTCCTTCATTTCAGTACAATACATTTAGTATATATTTTGTATAGTTGTACAGTTTATTAGGTGATTTGAAAGACCTCTTTCTATTTTTTTAGATGTTTGTTTAGGATATGTTAAGATAAACTGAGGCGACATTGCTTTCATTTTTTTATTAAAGTTTTATATTTGCCAATACAATAATATGATTTCCTTTCCCTAATTATTTATCTCAAACATGCGTTGTTGCTTCTTTTACATACATGCTTTATAGAACATGTTTTGTAACCCATGAATTAGAAGAAAACTGTTCAATCTGGCTTCATAGAAGGGGAGGGTTGTATAGCCCAGCTGGAGGGCTATACAATCCTATCACATAGGGTTGTACAACCTAGCTTGAAGGCTGTATAGCCTTGGTTAAGGACTATACAACCCATGGATTTGTCCTCCTACTATAAAAGTTCATTTTGAACCTACCCTCTTTCTTTATTTGCTTCTCCAAATTCCCCACATATGGCAATAACTTTTCTAAGGTCTCTCCTACCCTTAGTTTGGTATGATCTACCATATGCGGGTCTTTTTGCTTTCCATTACCTCTTTGAGGTTCATCTCGACTTTCATTTTTTACGGCAACTTGTGACTCATGGGACTCCATTACCTATACCTTCCACTTTGGGGGTATAAAAATTTATCCTCTGCTATAAGAATTTGGTGCCATTCTTGACTGTCATGTCACAACTGCTGACTGAATTGCACTACCTCAGTTGGATTACCCACATGTCAGAAAGATGGAGGAGTTATTTGACATGCGAAACGAAGAGGCACCTGGGTACACATTAGGTGGGGAGAAGATTCTCATGACTCCTTTCATCACTCTTTTCCTCTCCAGGGGCCATAATAGAGTAGGTCAAACTCATATTGCAGCAGCTATTTTGATAGGCAAGTATTTACTTAAGATGGACGATGGTGAGATCGATCTATAGATTTTACCACTTTTGGAGGGAGTGGAGTTAAGGAGGACTCTCATACCTACGATCTTGGGTGAGACTATTATGAGGCTCTAGGGTGGCTTTGGGAGTCAGTGATTCCTTTACAGGGAACCCACTACTACTTCAGGTGAAAGTTCTTCTTGCGACCATTTTCTTTCTCTTTCTTTTCTTTCTTTTTTCTATTTTTTTGTTTTTTCTTCTTATTCTTCTCCTTTTTTTATTGCTATCATAACTTTTGCCTAGATCACTCTTGTGGGTTTCTAATTCAGTGGGCTGCTCAATTTTGCTGAGGTCATCGTTTTGGGTTTTCAATCTAATAAACATTTTCATTTTATTTATTTTTCTTTTCTTCTTTTTTCTTCTTTTTGTTTTTTTAGATATGACTATAAGAGAAGTTGGAACTGTTGGTTGCCCCTACCATGGACACAAGGCTCTACTATCCACAATATCATTTGAACCGTTGGTTGCCAGGACCTAGCGCTATTATGACTGAGTGGGTTGAACAGATGTCCTACATCACTGTCATCGACATCTGTTGGAGCTACCCATGATGAAATTTGTCACTTGTTACCTTAAGGACTTATGGTGATTACATCATCCTTCCTGCTTTAGCTTCAGACACATTCTATGACCCTGTTCACATGTACTGTCAGTTTAGCGCCCTCCAGTTTGAGGTGTAGTTCCTTCCTTCCTTTGTTGAGGGCTCTGACTTAGCATTTCCTAAACAGGGTTGAGACCACTTGGACCAATTGTCACTTCTATTACTTCTTCACTTGCTGAGATCTTGAGCCTGATGATGATGTAGATTACATGACATGGTTGCGTGACCGTTGGAGCTACAAGCATTGCATTAATATATAGTAGACAATGATTTTTTTAAGAAATTATGTTATATTTACTTTTAATTCAAAAACATGTAAGCCTACTTGACTTTAATTATGCAAACGTACTTCCATTTGATATTGTGTTTGGACACAAACCATTTAAATTATACATGTTACACATTAATTGAATGCATGACTTCTACTTTTAACATTGGTATACTAGATCATTTAATTATCTCGCTCAACACCTCTGTCTTGTTGACTCTCTACTCATTCATCCCTATTTTTTCTATTGTCTCCTTGCAATATTGTCCCCAAGTGGTCAGTCGCACTCTCTCAACTTTTACTTGCATTTATTTTACTCATTTTTTATGCTCTAACTTTTGTTTAAGTCATCGTTTTGAGTTTTCGACTTAGCAAGCTTCTTTCTTTTTCTTTCTTTTTTCTTTTTTTTCTTATTCATTATTTATTTATGCCCTAATTGTTTCTAACCTTCCCTCTTGGGTTTTTGACTTAGTGGGCTATTTCCATTTTCTTACACCTCACACAAAATACTTCTTTAGCCGGTCTAAATTTATTGGCTCGATGAATTCATTCACTTCCATATATATTAATTTCACTACTTCAATTGAGTAGATTGGCTTGACCATGTAAGGGCCTTTCCAATTCAGTCTGAATTTCCCTTGAGGATCCTAAGTCTGCGGTCAGACTCCCTTCACCACTAAATCACCAACCTTTATCATGCTTGGCTTAATTTTTTTATTAAACAAATAGGCTTTCTTATCTTGATACAACTAAATATGATACAGGGCCTTCAATCTCTTTTTGTCTAGTAGAGCCAACTATTCCAATCTATTTCTCACCCATTGTACTTAGGGATGTCAAATTTCACTAGTACCCTTAAAGACTTTACTACTAACTCAATTGATAGCACATCCACCATTCCATACATTAGAAAGTATAGTGTTATCCTAGTTTATGCCCTCGTTATTATTCGATAACCCCATAAAGCAAAAAGTAATTTCTTAGACTACTCTTTATATATTTTAACCATCTTAGTGAGGATGTTTTTAACTACTTGTTTGCTGCTTTCACTACTTCATTGGCCTACAGTCTATAAGGTGACAACTTATGGTGAATCGCCTCTTATTTTTCCAACATAACTTTGACCTCTACTTGAAAATGAACACCATTATCAATAATAACATGATGTGATAGATGAGGTTTTTCTCAATGAAGCATGCCATTTGCTTTGTTCCCAGCTTACCAAAGTCTTCATCCTCCACCCACTTCGAAAGGTAGTCCATTGCCACTATGGCATATCTATACCCCCTAATAGAAGTTGGTCTAATTTTTCCAATTACATCAATGCCTCATGCTACAAAAAACTAAGGTAAGGTCAAATTCTATAATTCGATTGGTGGCAAATGGTTGAGACTTCCATGAATTTGACATTCATGACAATACCAAACCTTTTAAATATAGTCATGTTCCATAATGGTCTAGTAGTATCCGTGTCTCAAAATCTTCCTTGCCAATACTTTCCTATTCATATGGGGACCGCAAACTCTTGCATGCACCTCCTCCATGACTTTACAGGCCTTTTCCTCAATCAAGCACTATAAATAAACTCCATCAGGCATTCTCTTATACATTATCCCATCAAAAACCACGAACCATGAAGATAACCTTCGAATCACATCCATATCCTTCTTTTCAGCCCCTTCAGGGTACTTATCACTTTTCAAATATTTTTGTATATCAAAAAACCAGGGGCAGTTCTCTACTGGCACTTGCATTACTCTTGATCCCTGTAACATGACACCTTAAATTGGAGCGTGATAAGCGATTTTGTTGGCATTACCTTTGATCCATCCCAAACAGAGGCTAAATTGCTAAGGCATTGATTATTATATTCGCTTCTCTTGGCAGATGATGAAATGTATCTCTCTAAAAATTATGTACCAACCTCTTTATATGCTCTAGGTATGGGCCTAAGCGTTCTTCTTTTAGTTCCTAGTCTTCTGTTACATGTGAAATGACTATCAATGAGTCCTTAAACACTTTTTCTATCTTAACTCTTATTTGCTTTTAGAGCTCGAGTCTTAATGTACATGTTTCATATTCAACCATATTGTTAATCAACTTGTAATCAAGCTTTTTGCTAACAATCATAACCACCCCTTTACCTACATCTTTCTTATTTATAAATCTATTGAAGTACGCTCTCCATTGCTGGGGCTCAAATGCTTCTAGCCTCTCGTCTAGGAACTGGGGAAGCTCAAATTCTCCTTTAATAAGTTGATGTGCCAAGCATTCTGAAACCACCCGCCCTTTGATCACCTTATTAGCTACATCATAATAGCAAATTCAATCATCATGATTAACCATTTTGTTAATCTCCCAATCAGAGAAGTGGCCTCTTGAAAGTACCTAACTAGATCAAGCTTTGCAATTACTTCCACTGAATATGACTAAAAGTAGTGCCTCAACTTCTTCATTGCCTAGACTATTGCCAAACAATCCTCCTCTACTTGATTATACTTCTCCTTATAAGATAACAACTTATTATTGTGGCAATATAACGCATGCTTACTCCTTATGTCATCTTCTTGAGCCAACATTGCACTTACAAAACTATCCTCCTTGTTATATAAAGTTAAAGGTCTTTTAGGCTTGGTGGCTTTAACATCGGTTGGTTAGTTAGACATTCCTATATCTTTTTGAAGGCTTGTTGACACTGCTCATTCCATTCCATTGATCGATTCTTCCTTAGTAACTTGAAATTAGGTTCACATATAAGGGTCAATCTTATAAATAACTAGTTGATGTACTATAAATGACCTAAGAAACCTCGTACCTCTTTTTTATCTTTGGTCTAGGCATTTCTTGAATAGCCTTTTCCTTATATGGATCAAATTCAATTCCCTTCTCGCTGGCTACATGCCTTAATAGCTTGTTAAAAGTGGCCCCAAACACATACTTCTTCAAATTCAACCTCAAATTATACTCATTAAATCTCTTTAAGGACTTTTCCAAAGCTTTGAAGTGCCCTTCCCTAGTTTTTAATGTCACTATCATATTGTCCACATATACTTCCACCTCTTTATAAATCAAGTCATGCAATAGGGCAGTTGCCATTTCCTGATAGGTCACCTCTACATTCTTTAGCGTAAATGGCATCACCTAGTAGCAATACATCGCTCCATTCTATGATAAAATTTATCTTCACCATATCTATGATGGCCATGAGAATTTGGTTATACTTGGAGAATTTATCCATGAAGGAATACAAAACACAAGTTGCAGTGTCGTCAACTAGCACATTTATGTGTGGTAAAAGAAAATTGTCCTTTGGGCGCTTTGTTTGGATCCCTATAATCGACACATATTTTCTCACTCTTTCATCCTTCTTCGGTATTGGTACTATGTTAGCTAACCACTCTAGGTAGTCTACCACCTCTAAAAATTTGGCATTCAACTACTTTGCTACTTCTTCCTTGACTAACTGGGCCCATTCAAGTCCCATCCTTTATAGTTTCTACTGCACTAGCCTTATATGTGGATAGTTGGGATTTTGTGTTTTGTAATCTGCCTATAGACCCTTGGCATGTCCTCATACATCCAGGCAAAAGCCCTCTGATTTTTCCTGGGCAACTGTTCAAACTTCTTTCGTTCTTTTGGTATGATATCACTGATAATGAACAAGATCTTTAGATTTTCCTATGTGCCAAGGTTAAATGCAATAGTATGCACAAAATTAATATTAAATATCCTCATGAAATGATGCATGCTATTCACACTACCATCATGAAACACATCACAAAAAGTAAGCAAACTCATCATTCATTGCCTTAAACTTAGAAAGAAATATATCATCATCCTCAAAGAGACTAGAAACAATAATATTAGTAGTAGCAAGAAAGTCCTCTTCATCTGGTTGGTTGACCGAATTCTTATCTACCTGAACATTCTCCTCTTCTTCACCCTTCACTCCATCAATCAAAATCTCATGATCACTATTCTACATAGGATCTAGCTCTTTTCCCATCATTTGTACCAGCAACAGCTTTGACAACTCTTTCAAAACTTTATTTTTATCTAATTATCCTCCAGTTTATGTTCAAGAATTCTGCCCAAAGTTTTGCTATATTTGCCAAGGTTGCCTCAGAATTCTTCATTTCCTCTTCACTTACTTCATCAATGGAGTTCACAATCATGCTCTCAATGTCTTCCAATTTTATCCCTATGTAAGTAGCTTCAGTGAACTTACAAGACCCAGTATACTCACATTCTAAATCCATAAATAATGCATTCGGCTTTAACAAGTCAGACCCTTCCTCTGCATAATCTTTCCTAGTGACCCAAAAGTTTTGTTTTAGTGCATATTATTTCTTTTGCTCATCATTGATCTTCTTCTTATCCTTCTATGGCCATGTAGACTAATAACCATACTGCATCATATATCAACCTATTTCTTAATCATTCTTTGCTTTTGTAACTTGTTTTCCTTTCTTTTTCACTTCTTCTTATTATCCTCCTCTTCTAATAAGTCTTAATAATTTTGATATTCTAATTTGCTAACATCTAGCTGGAAAAATGCCTCATAGAGCTCATCTATACTCTTACCTAGACTTTTGATTCCTTGTCACTTTATGCCTAATTATCTTAGTAGCCTTCATTTCTTTCATAAATAAATCTAATAGTGATCCATGCAAGTCCCTCATTTTTAGCTTTGTTTCTTCACCATGATACACCAACCCTTTCCTTGTAGCCTGAGTGAGGATTTCTAAAAATTCTAACATGTTAGTAGAATTCTTTCTAAACCATTGTCTGGGTAAAAAGATCATGTTCTTTATAATTTCCATTAATTTAGGATCAACCTACATATTAGTGACTCTAGCAACTTAAAATGCTCAGAAATATGAAATAATTACACTTAAAGTTGATACAATTTCCCCAACCTCAGCATTAATGAACACAATCTCTCTTTTATAGGGGATATTAACCTTTTGATGAACAGTGAAAGGCACACCACCGAAAGGATGATACCATGGCCTTCCTAACAAAGGCAAAAAGGTGATTGGAATGTCTAGGACTGTGAACTCCACCATAGTCTCTCCACTATGCCTATCTTGACCAAGGTCTTGAATACACCCAAAACCAATCTCCTGTTATCATCATAGGCTCGAATGACACTGTCAGAAACTTTTAAATCTTTGTCACACAAATTTAACTTATGCAGTAGCTTCAATGGACAAATGTTAATCCCTGATCCATCATTAACCGTCACATATGTCATGCATCTCCTTTTTACTTCAAGTCGAATGAATATAGCCAAATTATGATCCCTCACCACTGGTGGCAAATCCTCAATTGAAAAAGTGATTTTGCCTTTATGAGTCACCAATGCAACAACGTCCTTCGAAGTATCTTTATTAGAAATGATCAAGCTTGATAGAGCTTATACTATAGCTTTCTTATGTTCTTGAGAGGTGATAAGCAACTCCCACACACTGATCTATACTGGCATCTTCTTATGTTATAATGGGATTATCGTGTTCCTTCTCCTGCACAGTAGGTACATTTGTCCTCTTTTTAACCCTTGTTTCCTTGAGAGCTTCTCTATCAAGGTAGTACTTTTTGCTGCTCATCACATGACTAACCTGCTTCACTTCTTTTTCTTCATCACTCTCTCCCCACAACTAAATCATTTTTTCCTCTATTCTTCCTTCATTTCTTTATCTAAACTTTCCTAAGGATTGATAATGCACACAACTAAAGCCTCTTTTGCAACCTCCTCTGTAATGGCAATAACAACTTCTTTAGGAATTACAAAATTTATCATAAATGTCCCTTAACTTAGGAAGGAATAATATAATAGTTCATAAGAGGGTTTCCTTGAATATTAGGCCTTTTAGAGTTCAGCAGAACAATCATCTTATTATCAATAAGATCTTGAATCTCATTCCTCAATCTACAACAGTCATCAATATTATGACTAGTTCCTTGATGAAAAGCACAATAAACATTGGCATCATACCCTCGAGGCATTAGATAAGGAGGTGATCTTAATACTGAAGGCTTTAACACCCTTTTTTTTTTTTTACAGTTTCTCAAATGCCTTAGATAGAGGCATTCCTAGGTCAGTGAACTATCTTAGCATCCTTACTACATTGACATCAATTGTCGTGTTTCCCTCAATCTGGGGTTGAGTTGGGGCATTCCCCCTTCTCCTGTATTGCCTCCTTTATTTAGACTCAAACTCTTTGGCTTGTCAACCTGCTTTTTAGAGGTCTTCAAAGTTCCTAACCAATATTCTTCTAATTCTAGTGTCAATACCAAGCAGAGCCCATTTAATGATCATCCTAAACTGTTCCCTATCTATAAGCTTTATAATTGCCTTTAAAGCCGTCTTCTTCCACCTTCTGATATAATCATTGAAGCTCTCATTGGTCTTTTGCTTCAAATATTCTACGTCCTATAATGTGACTTCTAGATTTGAATTAAAAATATAGTATTTCTTAAAACTTTTGCCAATTCATTCCAGTCTTTCTTGACAGTTTTTGATTGATTAAAGTACCAGATTTTTTTAGACCTTTCCAATCATAATTCAAAAAGCTTTGAAATAGTGTCTGTTGGGACCCAAATGCCTTCATTATCAACACATATGAATGGATATGGTTATTTGCATTTTGGGTTCCTATGAACTTAGGCAACTCAGGCATGTGGAAATTGTCTAGCAGTTTATTAGGTTTGCGAGCAATCAATTCTTTACTGTTTATTCCTTTTTTCATACCTTTAGCACTTAAAGCCTTTTGTATCTTATACAGTTGTTTAGCAAAATCATCAAATCAAGAATTCTCCTTCCCATTATTCGTAGCCTTATCAGGGATGATTATAACATTGCTAATTTCCTTAGCAATCTTACTCTCATGGTATTCCTTTATCCTAAACAGATTATTGTCAATCACCACAGGCTAGGGGCTTCCATGGTTGCTTCCCTTTGTCAGCTCTATTGGTGGATGTGTCGCCTTTGTTTAGGACCTCATTAACTCGTTTATTCACTTCCTCAATAATCCTCTATTTATCTTACGGTAAAAGTCAGCCATCAAATTCTCCAACACTTGTGGTGGTATATTTGGTTATATGACTGGATCAATTTTCAGACTTGGAGCCTTACTTTTCCTAACAAATTGGTTACCTCTTCTCTTCTACAAGGGTTTTGGATGGAGCTATGATGGCTGCAAAATAAGGGGTTATTAGTATGATGCATGAACAAGTAATTGATGCATGCATGCATGGTATGCACAAATCATTTTGTAACAAATCCTTTCAACCTTATTACTCCCACACATAAGATCTTAGTGGCTTATTTTTAGGTAAGGTCTCATTCTTACCAAAAAGGGGTAGAGAATGCATGTAGTAACCTCAAACCAAAAAGAGTTAGAGTCTTACAGGAACATATATAAAAGACCTAACCAAATAGGAACCTTTTTACATGTGAGGGATAATTGCATCAAAGGGGGATCAGGTAACATTTATGCTTATGTTAGAGATATATAATCATGTTCTTTAAGGGTTGTAAATCCCCTTTGAAGAAAATATAAATAAGTGAGGTTCCCTATTCTAAGGCATTATTGGATCCTACATGCGCTTAGTGGTTAAAATGGTTATTGATATTGATGGCTTTCATAAGCTTGAGAGGTAGTTGTGTGATCCCTCATTTGATATACTCAAAGGTACTAGCTTCATGAGTGATGAATCCTCCTCACAATCTCCTAAGCTTAAATGGAGCTTAAGTCTCAAGTTTGGAGAATCGTCAGTTTATCTAAGGGCACCTAGTGCTTAAGGAAAAGTGTGAAGACTACATGAATGCAATTAGAGTATATTGAAAATAGGTTTAAAACATTAAAAGTGAATAAGAGATTCAATGTGAAGTCAATTTTGGGGCTTCCAGCGGAGTTGCCACTGTGAGCACCTCGAGTTTCGCTCAAACTAGTGAAATCTTGCTTAGGACTCCTTCCTTTTATAGATTATCAAGGGATCGAGAGGATGGGGTTCATAAATTAGTAATTACCCCTAATCATTACATGGGATTAGACTAACGAAGGTTCCTTTTAGGCCTTACATAATTTCAAAGCCTTTAGTCTAAAATGGTAGTCATCAAGGGGACTAAAATTGGATAATACGTTGGTACCACCCCTAGGGAATATGAAGTCGCCTCTAGAATTTGGCCAGGATAAGAATTTAGGGAAGGTAAAATATGAACCTAACTTAAGTCAATTAGAAAGCTCATTTTGTCTTCAACAAAGCAAGTTATTAACTCAAAAGGGGAGAGGGATCATGCATCATGGTATAGGGTCTTAACAAGCATTATCATCTATCCACACACATAATCATCCAATAGGAAGGGAGGTCATGTGACATGGCATAGGGTTTTCACATGCATTATCATCCATCCATATAAAATGTAACCTTCCATAATCATATAATCCATATGGAAAAGTGGTTAAAACCAAGTTCATGTTCTAATCCTAATTAACTACCTACACCTAAAAGAAGAAACAAATTAACAATAAGTTAAGCTAAAAATAAATAAGAAAAGAAACATAAACAAGATCAAAGGTGGTCACGATACAATAACTTTATAGTCAAGGTACCTAACATTTGACTATGTCTATGGTTATCACATTTTACCTTCACAAACCAAAATATATAACTTGTAATACACATTTACAAATGCATGAATCATGGATAGAAGAAAAGGAATGGATGCACACACATATAATGCTAAGCATTAAAAGGCATTAGATAGCTTGAGGTAAAGATTCACTTAGAATAAGTCCTAAAGTTATTGAACCCTCCCTTATCTTACTCATAAAAAGCTGGAACATTTAGGGCAAAACCTAACATTATAGAAGTTAGAATGTTCGCATCAAACTAGGGAATTAAAGAACCAAAAATACTATTCATATGACTACATATGAACTCTTGCACAAAGAGGACTACCGAGGTCAAAGGAAACTCAAGTTCCTCACTATCTCATTGCCTTAAAGTGTCAAAATAAAATAATAAAAAACATAACTTTAAGATCAAAGGAACAAAAGACACAAAAGCATTTTAAGAAGAAAAAAATAATGAAAGTCATTTAGAAAACCAACAAAACTCTATTTTGAAGTGAATATAGGTCTTAAGTCATTAGATCTCACTCTATTTTGTCATTGGAGCCACCAAACATCCTAAAAGATACCCCCAAAAGCCAGAAATTTAAGAGAAAAAAAAATGTTTTGTTGTGTTATAGGGAAGTTAAGTTGTACAACTAGGAAGAAGGTTGTATAGCTTATGAACAAGGTTGTACATCCCTCATTTTTTAGGATTTAAAAATAGAAAATGAGAAAGAAAAGGAGAGAAGAAGAAAGGGAAAGGGAGTCTTAGGAATGTCTTAGTGATTTCTTTACCCTCAGAAGCACATAACAAGTTCAATATCCTAAAAAAATGCTTAAGAAAATACACAAATGTGAAGACAAAGGCCTAATTCTTCCTTGGAGAGAGTGGGATGAGGTTAAGGTTTGGTTTTTTCTATATTTGGGGTTCTTTAAGAAGTGACTTTTGTAGAGTAACCTTAGGTTTCTAAGCCTTTCCCCACTTTTCAAAATGGGGCTATTTATAGGTGTTGGTTGGGTACATAGTGCTAGAAATAGTTCTGATTACACCATGGATGCATCCAATCATAGAGAATGAGATGAATGTACTAGAATTAGGGTTTGCATGTGGGTTATACAACCATGAAAAGATTGTACATTCTACTACTAGGGTTGTACAATCTTAAGGTGTAAAAAAAGGGGGTCGGTCCTAGAATGTTCCTTAATTTAGGGTTTTCGAAATGCTGTATAACCTTGAATTGAGGATTGTACAACCAATCAAGCTTAATTGGCAGCCTTAGGATAGGTTTTGGTTTAGTCTTTAGGCTTGGTCTTGGACTTGATCTTAGGCTTAGTTTTGGACTTCCCCAAGGTTTCCTAGGGTCTTTCAACCCTTCATTTGGGCAATTCCATTTTATATTATGGGGATTTAGTTCAGTGATTTCATCATTAGGTTTTGCATCCTACGCCCCAAAATCTGATGCTTACAGTCCTTATAGGACCATTGCTTATATATAAAAAAAAAAGAATGCTTATGGTCTTTGTAATGCATCAACCATTTTCTTAAGGTGTATGATGGAAATCTTTTCAGACTTGGTAGAACATTGTGTTGAGGTGTTCATGGATGATTTTTCAATGTATGAAGATTTTTTTAATTAATGCTTAAAGAACCTTAAAAGTGCCTTGATGAGATGTAAGGAGACTAACTTAGTGTTGAATTAGAAGAAATGTCACTTAATGGTGCAAGAAGCCATTGTACTAGGACACAAAATTTTAACAAAAAGGATTGAGGTTGATCGAGTGAAGATTGAAGTAATAGGGAACTTTCACCACCAACATTTGTTAAAGCTACTAGAAGCTTCCTTAGTCAAGTCGGGTTATATAGACAATTTATAAAGGATTTTTGCAATTTATTAAATTCAAATGATTTAATTTTCTTTATTCATGCAAGTGTTTACTATTAAACTTAGTACTATCAAATACTTAAAAATTATTTAATTGATAATTTGTTAAAAGTTGAGTTCCAAAATGTCATACCTATAGCTTGAAATGGATAATAAACACCATAGGAAAAGAATTAGATTAAAAAAAAAATACTAATTTGAGTTGTTAAAGAATAACCAAAAATCTTAAAGAGCTACTGGATGAGTTAATTACACCTATTCATAAGATAGGTAATTAGCATTTAACAACATTCTTGATGTAGACTCCAAAGATATAATTAAGGATTATTTAATTATTGCATAAATATTTAAATTCAAATTATGATTCATTACAATTAAATAGGACTAATTATGTGAAACCAATCACCATAGTATTTTATAATCTTTTTTTTTTTTTTTTTTTGAATTTGTATTTTCTATTTTAATTAATTAGTTTCATAATTTGACTAGAAATATCATTTTTTAGTTAGCTTAAATAATAATAGGGTTAATATAGCTTTGGTAATCAATAAATAATCTTTGCGGGAATGGTACTCTACTCATTACTTATTACTTAAGTGATTTAAGCACTGACAAATTATATCTATTAAGTTTTTGGCATTATTGCCAAGAATTGGTATTATAAATATCAATACTAATTACCTCTAATATTAATGCCATTTTATTTTATTTATTATGTGTTTGCATTTTGTGCTTGTCTTTAAATGTTTGTCATTCATTATTATGTTTAGCTTTTAGTTTATTAATTGCATTTTTTATGCATTATTAGTTATACTATTTTTCTATACTTGTTTAATCATTTTAGCATTGATTTTTTAGGAGCAAATTTTATTTATTGTTAATTTTTACATTTATTATTTCTTAGGCCTTATTAATTTTTTGGTGTATGAGACATTTGAAAAGTTTTGAACTTGTACCGTTTAATCTAAAAATTGAATGTCTTTTTAAAAGATTAAACAAAGAAAGAAAATAAGGCAAAAAGGTAATGACAAAGCAAATAATTAGTTTATCCACTATGTGACCACTAAGTAGCCATGGATGACTAAATAGTAAGAGTAAAAAATGCACGAGTTTTGTGCAAGCATGTCATTCCATCAATCAATGGTGCAACCTCAAGCATTACAAGACGTACAAAATCTAATAATTTTGAGATTAAGACTAGTTTTATTCAAATGATCCATACTTTAGTTCTATTTGGAGGGTTGCTTAATTATGATCCAAATATACAGATTGCAAATTTTTTTAAAATTTGTGATAGTTTAAAATACTATAAAGTTTTTGATGATGTCATTTTGAGGAGTGTGATAAGGTATAAAAGTGCATATTTAATAAATCAATGAGCTAATAACAGATTTACCCTAGATTTAGATATTCTTTTGATATTTTCTAAAACAATTTGGAAGATAATTTGTCTTATTTTTAGGAGAGATTTTTGGGAGATCTTTGAGAGATTTTTGAAAGAGATATTTTTGTGCTATAAATCAGAGTTTTTTTCTCTTATATGGGTGGGAGAAGAAACATGAATTAGTAAAGGGAGAGCACAACTAGCCTCAATTGAAGACATTCTTCTCTTCTATTAAACTTATGATTCTATCTCTTTTTCTTCTTTTTCCTAGTTTTCTTTCTTTCTTTATGAACTAATTTTCTTATAGCTAAGGCTATGGAAAGTCTTATCATAATAATAGATTGATTTTTATTTTATTTAATCAATATAATTTTTATTTTAATATTGTCCATGAATTATTATATTTAATGTTATTGTGAGTTTGATCACCTCTTGATTGATGTGGTTTATGTAAATGAATTGGGAAAGAATTTTGCATAATTGACTAAATAATTCATTATGTTAATTGAATGGTATATAGGGATATATATACATGATTCATATGATTTTACTGTTTTTTTTTTCAACAGAGTTTAATGCACTTTCTATTTCAAGAACTTTATAAAGAGATCTAAGGGTTACTTGATAGTAGTAAGATTAATATATCTCATAAGGAATATTAAGCAATTTTAAGAAAAATCTCAACTTATGAAAATAATAAATTATCTTGTGATGTTGTAAGGCTTACCACTAGAGTTAGTTCAGCTAGGTCTTCTTGGTTAAGGTGGTCAGTTCGGGTGCTCCTGGTTTAACTCCTGTAAGACAAACATGAGTGAGAAGGGTGTCTAGCCGGTCGCTGGAAGCCCACTCCGATTCTTAAGTGAGTAATATATTAGAAGAGGTATAGAGCGAGTGAATATAAAAAAAATGAGAGAAATACCTAGTAAGGAACTTTATATAAACTAGTTTATTTCCTTATTGGAGTATACTTGAATTCTATCTTAATTAGTAGTACATTTTCCTGATGAGGACTAACTTCCTAATGAGAAGTCATAACTTCCTAAGAGGATGAGCTATGAGATGAGTGTCCTTTATATGGGATGACCTATGCTTGCTTGTAGACCTATGAACCTTATTATGGTTTGAGCTAATATTGTTATTATGATAAAATTGAACAAGCCTTTATGTGTAGCTAGGCTTAGCTTTTTTTTACTTGGGCAGTATCATATCTCTCCCCTCCAAGTCTGAGTTTATTTACATCTCAAAAAGCTTGTGAAAGAATAGTTGAGCTGCCATAAAGTATATCTTAAACTGGTCGAGCTGAGTGGTAAAGAGGAAAATGACCAAACTCTTTTCCTTTAAACTTTGAAAGAAAGACTTAGATAATTTTGAACTAATAATAAGATGAGTATCAAGATATCTATCTTGTCAAACTAATAATATCAAATGATTGAATTAATTAGACAATGATGTGTAATCATTAGTTGAATCATTGAGCTTGAATAAAGTGTTGAGCTAGCAGTGTCAAATAAAAGCTTAAAAATGTTAAGTATGGACCAATTAAATCAGATAGTCTTATTTTAAGGCATTCCCTGGCCATAAACTTTAAAGCCTTTCATGATGTATGAAGCTAATGAGCTCAAGACATGTTTTAAAAATAACTTATAGAGAGTAGGATGAATACTCTTTTGCGATGTAAAAGGTTAATTAGCTCAATACATGCTTTTTAATAAAGACATAGGTGAAGACCCTTTTACGATGTACGAGACTAATTCACTTAGTACATGTTTTTCAATAAAGATATGAGTAAAGACTCATTCGCGATGTATGAGGCTAATCATCTTGGAATAAGTTTTCAGTAGATAATCCACATAGAGGAAGGTAAAGATCAATTTTCCAATGTACAAGACTAATTAACTCAACACATGCTTTCACAAAATAACCCATTCAAAATTTAAGCCTATTTGAGGTGGATAAATTTGAAGAAAAATGTGTCTTTCAAGGATAACAATGAAATAGATAAACTATGAGAGAAATTCGTGCCTTTCCAAACCTGATAATGATATAGAAGAATCCATGTCTTTTCAAGCTTATAATAATAGGAGAAAACCATACCTTTTTAAGATACATAATAATGTGAGAAATCCATCTCTATGTATTGCCAAGGCAAACAATGATAACAGAAATTCATGTCTCTTTAAGGTTGATAATGATATAAGAAATCCATGCTTCTTAAAGACAAATAATAATATGTAAAGTTTATATTTTTTCAAGGCAAATAATAATAATATGAGAAATTCAATACCTCTTTAAAATTATAAAGATTGAAATATCTCAAGAATAAAATATAGAGATTAGGTGGCAATTATGAACCTTATTACTAGTATAAAGAAACTCAAAGATAGTAAGAATATAGATCTCCAAGTTAATTTATGACTAATAATGCATAAACCATTTAAAGATTAATCAAGATATATTAGCAACCAATCTAGATTTATTCTTAGTGATGAAACCTTGCTCATCTAACTTATTCCTAAACACCCATTTGCAGCCTACAATTGGGTGTTCTTTAGGCCTAGGGACAAGTTCCCATACCTTGTTTCTCTCAAATTGGTTGAGTTCCTCTTGCATAGCAATCACCCAACATTTATCATCAAGAGCCTTATCCATGGATTTTGGCTTAAGTTGAGAAACAAAAGTAAGATTATTATCTAAAAGATTAAGTTGAGATCTAGTACTTACACCTTTAGAGGTATCACCAATAATCAAATCTTTGGGGTGATCCTTGGAGAATCTCCAATCCTTGGCTAGATTTTGACTTGGCTCAACTTTTTATTGATGTTGTTATTCCTCATCTACTCTTGATGATTCACCTTTTTCTTTATCTTTATCCTCTTTTCTTATAGTGTTTTCCAACTCTAATTTTTCAAGGTCACCTACAAGATCATCAATAAAAATATCATTCCCAAGATCAAGTTTATTAGATTCACCAAGAGCAACATTCATAGACTCTTTAACAGTTATAAAAACCTTATTAAAGACTCCATAAGCCTTGCTAGAGGTGGAATAACCTAAAAATATACCTTCATTGGTCTTGGAATCAAATTTTCTAAGATTACCCTTGGTATTCAATATATAGCACTTACAACCAAATACTCTTAGGTATGATATCTTGGGTTTTCTACCATTCCATAGCTCATAAGATGTTTTATTGAGAATAGGTCTAATAAAAACTCTATTTGTAATATAACATGAAGTATTGATGGCTTCGGCCCAAAAGTAATTTGGTAAAGAATACTATGAAATGAAGTAACCATTGTCATTTTGAATTCTTTTTGCAAAGCTTTTGAAAGCATCAAAAGTATCATTCTTATGAGCTAGAAAGGACACCTAAGTAAACCTAGAATAATCATCAACTAGGACTAGTGCATAATGTTTTCCACCTAAGCTAACACTTCTAGTAGGTCCTATTAAGTCCATATGAATTAGTTAAAGGTGTCTAGATGAACTTACAACATTTTTAGCTTTAAAGGAGGCTTGATGTTGCTTCCCCATTTGTCAAGGACCACATGTCT
>CATIWR010134309.1:0-15000 GCA_949677035.1 Omphalea diandra | reverse complement strand
ATGAAAACCGAATAGACTGAATTTAGTTTAAATTCAAATAGAACTGAACTGAAATTTAAGATAAATCGAAGTAAACCGAACCGAAAAAAATCGGTTCGGTTCGGTTTGGTTTTTGGTTTTGGGCTCAATGGGTTATTGGACTTTTTTTTATCTTATATAAAATAATTTATTTTTAGTTTTTTAAACTCAAATTAAAAGAAAAGTTAAAAAATCCCACAAATTCGATTTATTCGGTTTTCTCAATTTTAAACCGAACTGCAATCAAAAATCGAATTTTTCTATTTTTCAAAACCGAACCGAATAGACCAAATTAACTCCGTTCGGTTCGGTTTTGCTCACCCCTACCCATGATAAACTAAAATTATTATCTTTCTCTAGTTTTTATACACTCAACATACTCTTATGCATTAATTATTTTTATTTTTTATTTTTATTATTTATTATATTAAGTAAAGGAATATATGTGAAACACAATTTACTGTATAAATCCTATTTCATTTTTATTCAAATACTATAACTAGATAAACTATATATTTATTATTATAACACAGGATGTTAAGAAAACGATTTTAATAAAATTTAACTCAATTTCTGGGTGATTGTTCCAAAAATTCAAGTTCTCTATGGATTTCTTTCTTGATCAATTATAACTATGACACTGTCATCATATCATATTATCATACTGTTACGACGAGTGTGTGTGTGTGTGATGGTTCCAAAAATTCGAGTTCTCTATGGATTTCTTTCTTGATCAATTATAAATACGACACTATCATCATATCATATTATCATGCTGTTATGACGAGTGTGTGTGTGTGTGTCCAACAATAAAGTCACTAATATGAGCATATTGACGAGTGTGTGTATGTGTGTGCGTGTGTGTGAGTTTTCAATGGTTACATCTCTATGGATTATTACTGTTTTTATAAATGAATAATAAATATTTATAGTTTTCAGTGTAAACATTAATTACAAGTCAGAATGATCAGATCCATTAAATTTGTTATTTAAAGACTAAAAATGCATTAATCATGTATAAGTAAAAATTATAGTAATTATTGAAGCATCATATATATAATCTATGATATACAACAGTAACTAGCATAATTAAGAGATATACATTAATAACATATCACGCCAATACTCCCACTTAAGTTGGTGCATAGATATTTCTAATGCGTAGCTTTTCAAGTGAGCTTTGAAGGCTTTTACTATATACGCCCATCATAGTATATTTGCGAGTTAATCCTTCAGATTTGATAAATGGAAATGAAATTATTTTTTCTTTAAGGCTCTGCTTAATGACATGTTGGTCCACCTCAATTTGCTTCTATACAATCATGTGAATTGGATTATGAAAAATATCAATGGATGTGTGTGTGTGTGTGTGTGTGTGTGAGAGAGAGAGAGAGAGAGAGAGAGAGAGAGAGAGAGAGAGAGTTTTCAATGGTTATCTCTATGGATGATTACTATTTTTATAAGTGAATAATAAATATTTATAGTTTTCAATGTAAACATTAATTACAAGTTAAAATGATCAGACCTATTAAATTTTTTTATTTAAAGACTGAAAATGCAGTGTATAGGTAAAAATTGTAGTAATTATTGAAACATTATATATACAATCTATGATATACAATAGTAATAGCATAATTAAGAGATATACATTAATAACATATCACGCTAATACTCCCACTTAAGTTGGTGCATAGATATTTCTAATGCGTAGCTTTTCAAGTGAGCTTCAAAGGCTTTTACTATATACGACTATCATAGTATATTTGTGAGTTAATCCTTCAGATTTGATAAATGGACATGAAATTATTTTTTCTTTAAGGCTCTGCTTAATGACATGTTGATCCACCTCAATTTGCTTTTATACAATCATGTGAATTGGATTATGAAAAATATCAATGGATGCCTTGTTATCACAAAACAAATTGTTTTAAATTTTGGAGCAAAGCCAATCTAAGTTAATAGCCTTTAAGCCAAAGAAGTTTGCAAAGTCCTTTGGTCATTCCTTCGAATTTAACTTCAGCAATAGACAATACCACTATTTTTTTTTTTTGTTTTTAACTCTTCCATCTGACCAAGTTCTACTTACAAAAGGTAAAATAGCTTGATATGGATATTCCTCGCCTAATCAACATTTGTATAACCATCAAAATTAATATGATTATTGTTGGGATCAAAACCTTTCTCCCTAGAGCAGATTTTGAGTAACAAAGTATCTGAATCATTGCACTCATATGATCTTCATTGGGATAGTGCATGAATTGGCTCACTATGTCCTCAACATAAGTAATATTTGGGCAAGTGTGAGACAAGTAAATTAAATTGCCCATTGATATTTGGTATCACTCTTTATTAGTTGAAACTTGATATAAATATTCTCCAAGTTCATTATTTTGAACAATTGGTATGTCAACTTGTTTACAATCAATTAACCCCACTTCAAACAATAAATCCAGCACATATTTTCTTTGTGATCGAAAAGTATGTTCTATCTTAATTTGTCTACTTCTATCCTTATGAAGTATCTAAGTCCTCCTACCTTCTTCATTTCAAATTCATTAGCCAACTTCTCCTGAAGTCTAGAGATTTCTTCTATGTTATTCCACATGATAATCATATCATCCATATAAATTGTTAAGATTGTTAACTTTCTTCTTCATAATTCAAAAAGAAAGTATGATCTGAGTTGTTCTATTGAAAATCATGTTAGCTCATGGCTAAGCTAAATCATCCAAACTATCCCCAAGGTGATTCTTTTGACCCATATAATTCTCTTTGCAACTGACACATAACTCCAATGTTAAAAGGTACAGTGTACCTAGTTCATGTAAACCTCCTTCCCAAGATTTCCATAAAGGAAGGTATTCTTCATGTCAGATGCAACTAATCTAAATTTGTTGCGTGAGATAATAAATCTCTAATGGCATTTAGCTTTGCCACTAGAGAGAAAGTCTCCAAATAGTTTATGCTACATGTTTGTGTGCACCCTTTTGTGATAACCCTTTCTTTTCAATAAACCCATTTGCTTTATGTTTAATATAAAACACCTATTTGCACCCTATTATTTTCTTCTCTTTTGGTAGCGAAATAAGATCCCATATTTTGTTCTTTTATTATGCATCCATTTCTTCTTCAATTATTTAAGTTGATTTTTGATTGACTAAGGCTTCATACACTCTACATGGAGTTTGACATTAGGGAAACTTATGCATATATCCTTTAAAAGGCTTAAATAGTCTTTGAGTGGTTACATGGTTGCAACTGGATATTTTAATCTTTTTCCTCAACATCTAATGAGTATCAAATTAGAGGCTTTCCCTAATTATGCTTAAAAGGTAAGTTATATCTAGTAAGAGTATTTAAAGCATGGGTAAAGGGTAGGGGAAGTTACCTTAGGAATATTCTCAAGAGCAAGATCATTTGGTAAAATTAAGTGAAGGGTTTCTTTAAGAGTAATTCCAAATTCAACTTCCCTAATTTTTATCTTATTCATCATCATCATCCTTTTGTAGCCTTCACCATCTCTTAATTTTCTTCTTCTTCTTTAACCAATATCACTACATTTCTCCTGCTAGTTTACTCATAAGATTATTATTGTTGTTGTTTAAATGTATCTTGTATTGGGCTAGTTAAAACATTCTCATTACTTAGGTAATCATACCAATTCTTATCTGCATTAATTATCTCCCTTTAAAGAGAAGAAGTGGATATCGGTGAAGCAAAAAATTTGCTGACTCCAAAAATGTAACATCTATGGTGATATAGGTAGCTTAGTGGTAGGATTGTTAAACTTTTACTCTTTATGCATTTATTTTTTTATTTTTAGTAGCAAAGAATTATAAAATTTTGTATAATTTATCTTTTTGTTAAAGTTTGAGTTTATAATCTTATATCCCTAAAGATGATTTTAATATTATAGAATCATAGAATAATATTTATGTGTGGATATTTTAGTTATGAAATGGACTATGAAATAATACACGGGGCCATTAGTAAAAATGTCAACTTTATTAAGCTACGAACATAAACAAAAAATGAAAGAAATTAGGTTTTCTAATATTAACAAAATTATTTCTTATTTTAAAACTTGAAATTATGGACAACAAATGAGATAAAAGTTGATCAGAGATTAATTTATTTCTTATTTTAGACAAGGTATTTGAGACAACTTATCAAGGAGAATAGATTTTTTGCCCTTTTAAAAATAATAACAACCATTATGAGAATCTTTGAGCCATTATGCATGATCATTAGGGTATCAAAATGGATCGTGAAATGTGAATGCAATTCACAATATACATAAAATTAATAGGTTATGGTTGACCTTTAGTGGGTTCGTATCATAAATAGGTTGATCCATTTATAATACAGCTTGAAACATGTGGTGTAATAGATTGACATGTAAACCCATTACAACCCATTTAATTGTATTTATCATATTGACCTAACACAATTCATTTCTATTCTACATAATTTATGTGTAATATTAAGGTTAAAATGATCATTTATATAAAAATATAGATATCTTTTAATATGTTTATATTTAGTGAGAATAAGTTAGATGATATTTTTGAAATTTTTACGTATTTTTATTTATTTGCAAGAATATTTGAACTTTAGTGTTGAACCAATCTTTATTTAGATTTTTTTTATTGATATTTTCTTTGAACCTTAAAAATATATGATTATAAGCAATGTTTGAATTGATTTGAGTAAAAATATAATTTTTTAGGTTATAAATTTATAAGTTAAATGAATTGTGATGAGTTTTATAATCGACATACGACCCACGTAATTAATAAATGAGATTGAGATATCTTGATATAATTAATTTGAAAAGAATCATTTATTAATTTGAGTTTTATGACCCATTTATTAATTTGTTTAAATTTTATGTTGTGTTAGGATTGAGATATCTTGATATAATTAATAAATGGGTCGTGTTAGTGTTGACCCTAATCATGTCAACTTAAGTAGGTTGACACGATATAAACATGATCCATCAACACCTTTTGACATCCCTAGTGATGATTTGATAGTGTTGGACTAGTTTGTTCAAACCTAAGTCAAGACTCTTTTTTGATATTGACAATATATATTGAAAGGCTTTAATGTCAATCTTAAGTGTGGATTTTATAGATATTAAGTTAAAATTTCATTGAAAGTTGAATAAAAGTGTTTAGAAGCAAAAAAAACTCGAAGTATGAAAATTTGCCTCCTAAATTCTCTATCATGAATTTTGGTAGAGACTGTAAATTTTTGAAAAGAACTATTGGAGATTCAAAAGTTGCTACTGCAACTTGAAAAAAATTAAGAAGTCCAAAGCTCAATTTGTTTCACGGTGAGTATTGTGGCTTGATAGCGACCATAACATTTAGTAGAGACCTTAAATTTTAATAGAGACCGTGAATTTTGAGATTAGAAAGATCTAATAACTAGTTTTCAAAAGGATCAATGACAAGTTGTCATGTGGCATTAGCCATTAGACATAATCCAAAATAGACACCATGAATTTCTTGTCCTAATCATGAATTAGATATCATGATTGCAATTTAAGTTTGACAGGGCATTAAATGCAGGATTTGCCTACCACACTTTGGAGATTTGGGCATCATTTTGTTTATAACGTCTCTTTGGGGGTTGAGGCTTATAAATACACCACCAAATGGACTTAAATACAAGAGAATAACCATTGATTATGCCAAAACTCTTGCAAAGTTAATTCTTATAACTTTAACTCTTCATTTCTTTGTACATAGTTTGGTGTAAGCTTTAAACACCTTAGATTTAGGTTTAAGAGTGAGCCTTTTATATAGAAAGCTCTTGTTTGGGTTTCAGAGTGAGCCTTAGAAAACTCTTGGATATGTTTGAGTATTAGCCTTGGTAAAATACATGTGTAAAGTTTGAGTATGAGCCTTGGAAAAACACTGTAAGGTTTGGTGTGAACCTAAATACTAAGTTGAGTGTGAGCTTATACAACACTAGTGATTTAGTAAAACACTCAATTGGTGAATTGGGGAGTGGATGTAGGGTTGGTTAGTACCCAAACCACTATAAATCTCATGTGTTCTTTTTTCTCCTACTCTTTCTCCAATCTTTTATTTGTGTGTGCTTCCTTTAACGTTCAAATTTGCCACTAATTCAACCCCTCATTAATGCACAAGGGCCAACAATTGGTATTAGAGTTAATTCTCAATTTAAGCCTTAATTGTGTGGAAAAAGATCAATGGCATAAGAAGAAATTCACTCTTACTTTAATACCCACTTTGATGGCAAGAATTATGCTCTTTAGAAGCATAAGATAAAGATCTATCTTAATAGTGATCTCATCAACTTATGGGATTATATACTTGAAGAGTGAAAGCCTCCAACAAAGATGGTTGAAGGAGTAGAGGTGGCAATTGCAAGAGAAGAGTATAGTGAGACATGTAGGAAGGCAAATGGGAATAACAAAAAGGTAATAACTGTTCTCCTAAGCTCCATGTCAATAGAAAGAATCAGGAGAGTCCAACATTGCCAAATTGTACATGCATATGAAAAGCACTAGAAAACTATCATGAAGACATAACTCTTGTAAAATCGAATAGGTTAGAGATGTATGTGATAGAGTGGGAGCTCTTCATGATGAAAGATATTGAAAGCATTACTGATATGACAAATAGACTGTTCTCTATTGTCATAAACATTAAGAAGTTTGAAAGAATTCTTACCAACTATGAGGTAAATGCTAAAATCTTTAAATATCTTTCATTGGATAAATTAGGTGTAAGAGTATGTATCATTCAAGAGTCCAATCCAGAGATTTGAAAGACATCAACCGATGTTCATATTGGTAAGCTTCTCATTCATGAGATGACTCTCAAGAAGGATGAAGAATTTAAGAGGACAAAGAGGAATAAAAAGCTCTCGCCTTCAAAGCTCAAGAAACTTATTCAAGCTTAAGTGACTCAAATGAAAGTGACACAAAAGAAGAAGAGTTTGGCAAGATATCAAAAAGGACAAAAAAGTTGATGGAAAGGAGAAGAGAAAGAAGAAACCAAAGAAAGTCATCTGCTTACTACTATAATTAAAGAAGAAGAGCTTCAAGGTTACTTGGAATGATGATTTAAGTGGTGAAGAAAAAGATTAAGAAGTTGCATAATTTTACTTCACGGCTCAAGAGGACTCATCCAATGAGATAAGTACTTCTTCACGTTTTTGTCATGATTACGATGAGTTAGATGATGTGCATAATGAGCTTCTTGAAGCTCTAACCTTGAGATGCGATAAATATAAGTCTCAAATGAAAACTTACAAGAAAAAATATTTTAAACTTAAGGATAAATTTAAGGATTTAAATGATCTTATTAATCGCTTAAGAACTTCTAATGAAAAGCTTAAGAAATCTTTATAAAATCTCTCAAAAAACTCATCCTCTATTGATTCTTTAAGAAAAGAAAATGACACTTTAAAAGTGAAGTAATTGAGCTTAGGAATTCCTTCTCAAGATTTCACAAAGGGAAATAAGCTTTGGATACTCTCATTGTATCTCAAAAACCACCCTTAGTGCGACATGGTTTAAGCTTTAATGGAGCTTCCTTATCTACAGCTTCTCCTCTTACATTCATTAGAGCATCAACATCTCAAACTTTTAGTATTGAGGTTGTTGGGAAGAAAAGTGTTCCAAGCACTAAGCCTTCTAAGCTTAGAGGTAAAGGGAAGGCTTCTCAAGGCTCAAAACCTAAGCCTTAAAGAGTAAATCATGTATACATTTATACTAAGATGCATGATCAACGGTACACACATAAAAATTTCTCTTATGCTCATCATCACTCATGCACTTGCATACGCTCTCATAACCAATGTATGAGAAGACATCTCACTCATACTATGGTTGTGCATAGGAGAAAGACTTACAAGTCTAAACTCTAATGCCACTATTGCACGAGGCATGGTCACATAAATATATTTTGTTATATTGGAAAGGCTCACCTTAAACTAGAGGATCTTTCCAAGACTAACCCCCAATGACTCAAGTATGCTTGTATACCAAAGCAAAGTGTTTGATATTATAGGATAGGGTATCCTTCACCAAATTCTCATCATGGAAAATCTAAAGGTGAATAGACATTGCTAATGAAGATGGGATAAATTTTCAAATGGTTATTTGGTATCAAGCCATTAATACTAAATTTGTAATGTGTCCCTGACCTTCCATGCTTTTAACTTGATATATTTATGCATATGTCTAGGGGGAGTTGCTATTCATTTTGTTGCTTAATATATCTATGTTGACATATTTGATTTAATTGATTATGTAATAAGTTGAATAAAGTCATTTTGCATTTGAGCTTTTTTCTATATTTCAAATGTATAAATCGATCATCAAAATATCATATACTTTATATTAAGGCCATATATGAAAATTTTTAAATTTTTAGCCCTAGTTTGTATGGTCAAATATCTTTAAATGATTGAATTATTTTGTATTTATGTTTTTATGAAATTTCCATGCAGTTTATGTTTTATCCATTTATTTATCTTTTTATGTGACAAATTGTGATTAATTGTGCAAATTGCTTGTGTTTGCTATTAAGATTTGAGTTTGTCCAATTGACAAGTTTGTGGACATTTTCTCTCATATTCTCAATTCTCCTTCTTATTCTCTCCTATTTCCTCTCTTTTTGATCTTGATAAAGGAGGAGAGATAATTAATTGAATATATAAAAAGGAAAATATACAAAAAAGGGAAAGAAAATTGAACTAAATTTGTAGTAAACTAAAACAATGATCTTGTTGGATTAATTAAGGGGAGTATGGATTGAGGGGGAACAATTTCATACTTATAATTTGAATCACTTCATAATCATTCACTTTGGAGTATGCATAATTGACTTTTTATCTTTTGCATATTCAATTTAGATTGTCAAAATCAAAATGGGGGAGATTGTTGGACTATGTTATTCAAACCTAAGTCAAGACTCTCTTTTGATCTTGATAATATAGATTGAAAGGTTCTAATGTCAATCTTAATTGTTGATCTTGCAGATATTAAGTTAGAATCTTATTGAAAGTTAAATAAAAGTGTTTAGAAGCAAAAAAAAAAAAAAAAAAAATTCAAAGTATGAAAATTTGCCTCTTAAAGTCTCGACCTCAAATTTTAATAAAGACCATGAATTTTGAAAAGAATCATTAGAGATTCAAAAGTCGCGATTGTAAATTTTGGTAGTGACCTCGAATTGAAAAAAAAATTAAAAAAAGAACTCCAAAGCTTAATTTTTTTTGCGGTGGTTATTGAGGCTAGGTAGCGATTGCAACGTTTAGTAGAGACTGTAAATTTTAATAGTAAGATCCATTACAAAGATCCTACAGTTAGTTTTCAAAAGGACTAATGTAAACTATCACATGGCATTAGCCGTTAGACATCGTCCAAAATAGAGATCGCGAATTTCTTATCTTGACCGCAAATTAGATGTTGCGACCGTGATTTAAGTTTGACAGAACATTAAATACAAGATTTGTCTATCATACTTTGGAGATTTGGGCATAATTTTGTTTGTAACGTCTCTTTGGTGGTTAAAGCTTATAAATACACAACCAAATGGACTTGAATGCAAGAGAATAACCATTGATTGTGCCAAAACTCTTGCAAAGTTAATTTTCATAACTTTAACTCTTCATTTCTTTATACATAGTTTGGTGTGAGCTTTAAATACCTTAAGTTTAGGTTTAAAAGTAAGCCTTTTATATATAAAACTCTTGTTTGAGTTTTAGAGTGAGCCTTATAAAACTCTTGTATAAGTTTGAGTGTTAGCTTCGTTAAAATACTTTTGCAAGGTTTGAGTGTGAGCCTTGGAAAAACACTTATAAGGTTTGGTATGAAATTAAATACTAAGTTGAGTGTAAGCTTATAAAACACTAATGATTTAGTGAAACACTCAATTGGTGAATTGGGGAGTGGATATAGGTATCCATTCTTCTTTTACTCTTTCTCCAATCTTTTATTTGTGTCTGCTTATTGCAAAAGTTCCAACTTGCCACCAATTCATCCCTTCCTTCTTGGTGTATAAGGGCCAACAGATAATTGATAGGTTTCTTAAAGGATACAAAGAATGGGTTTTTCATAGAGAGGGGAGTGGGGTTCTCATCAAGAATGCGTGAAGCTTCTCCATTTGATTATTGAAGACTAAACAATTTTAATGATATGGGTGGCATGTTGCATGATGCTTATAGAAATGTAGCGGATGAGGTTACTAACACCCAAAGAGTTAGAGAATGACTGAGTGAAGATGCAAAAAAATTCTTTAAGTTGGTGGAGGATGGAAAGTAAGATGGCGTTTGGTGATCTTTTGGAGTTATTGAAAGTGTCTTTTTGCGATGCATATCTTTTAGAATCATTAACAAAGCAAGAAAAATAATGAAAGATTTAGATATTGATTACCAAAATATACTTGTTTGCACTAATGATTGCATGTTATTTTGGGATGAGTATCAACATGCCACTCATTGTCATGTATGTGGTCCTTTTAGGTGTAAATTGGATGAGAATTGTCAAACTGATGTTAATAACCATTCCAATAGTACACATGGAATCCAAGCTAAGGTGCTAAGATACTTTCCTCTAATACCTAGGTTTCAAAGATTAGTCATGTGTCTAAAAACAACTACTACCATGAGATGGAATACAACTAAATGTTCAATTGATGGAAACCTAAGGCATCTCGTTGATGGGAAGGCTTGAAAATATTTTTATTTTTTGCATCCTAAGTTCGCACAAGATCTTTGTAGTATGAGATTAGTCTTGATAGCATGGATTGAATCCTTTCAGACTATGAGCATTTCTCACAACATATGGCTGGTAGTGTTAATCAATTATAACTTATTGCCATGAATTTTCAGAAAGCCCAAATATTTTTTCTTGTCATTCATTATTGCAGGCCCTAAATCTTTTGGAAAAGGCATTTAACATCTTCATGTAACAAGTAATTAAAGAATTGAAGAAGTTATGGTAGGTTATTGGTGAAACCTATGATGCTACAATCAATTAAACATTTCAAATGCAAGTAGCCTTATGACTTTTCATCATATGCAATGTTGTTTAGATAAAGCACTAAAGGGAATTTATCATACCTCTCTTACAATTATACAACTTATTCCTAGTATCTCAAATATAGTTGAAAAATATGTTATTTGGGAATTCAAAGATTTCTTAATGAGGATCATCCTTGGAAACTTAACTAGGAATCTTTCAATGGTGATATAGAATTAAAAAGTGAACTTATTCCTTTATTTGCAGTTGAAGTTTTAGAAAAGTTATCTAATTTTAAGAATATTTTTTGGAAGGCATGAAAGAATACAATAAATGGTAGTGATCTATGGAGAAAAAAAAGTACTTTTTTGAATGATCATATTAGAAGTATAACACATTACTACACAATTTAGATAATGTGTTATGTACACCATAAATATTCTTGGGAAGATAAAAGATCATGTAAATGCATAATTTGATATACAAGATATAAGAATTAGGAAAGAGCTTCAACCATCACAATTGAATGATGGTGGAAAAAGTCAGTTGGCTAAAGCTTGCTTTTCAATGACTCCATAAGAAAAAAAAAAAAACTTTTCTACAAAGTATTGAAGGATGCAAAATTACCATAATATTGTGCGTTTCAAATATTGCACGATGTGTATAAGTAGGTGACAAGAAAGTTTCAGGGCATAAGAGTCATGATGCTGCTTATTTTATCATACGCTATTTAGTTCAAGTTGCAGTCAAGAAAACATCGTCTAAGAATGTTGCAATTCCCTTAATTAAGTTGGGCTATTTCTTTAGAGCTATATGTACTAAAGTTATTAAGTTATAAGATCTTAAGCAGTTACAGTTAGACATTGTTGGACTAGGATGGTTAATCCTAAGTCTAGAATCTCTTTTGATCTTGAAAAAGGAGATTAATCATTACTAATATTTTTATTAAGTGTTGATTTTGCAGAAAAATAAGTCTCTCAAGTTAAGTTGGAAGAAAATCTCTCTAACTCCAAAGTGACTCGCGACCGTAATCAAGGATTCGTGACCGCGACTCTTGAGAAGACTTGCCAAAAATCAGACAGGCTAAATCGTGGAGTTATTTTTGGCTGCGAACAAGCAAAATGAAGCAAACCAAAAATAACAGATGAATTCAGGGTTTGTGTCGCATTGGAGTTGCGACCACGAATTACAAAAAGCTTCAAAAGGGGAAAAAGTCCACAATCAGAGCTTAACAAGTGTCCTAGGAAGGTGTTGGAAGTCAAAAATCGCAAAAGCTACATGTTGGTAGCAACCGTGATTTGAGAAGTGAAAGCTGCACAATTTGGCAGGCTGTTTCGCGGTCAGGATCGCAGTCTGTACAATGAAAATCGTGACTGTGACTTATGCTGGCTGAAGAAACACAATGACTATATTTTCATGAAGCAATAATGAAAAGCTGTCACATGAACTAGCCGTTAAACACAAAGTCGTAACTTTTGACTTTCGTAAGGAAAATGTGAACTAGTAGTTAGACACAAAGCCACAACTTTTGACTTTAGTAAGAAAAATTGGAAATCACCAATGGAAACTAACACATGGACTAGCTGTTGGACTAGCCGTTAAACTAGCCATTATACTAACCGTTAGTCTCTTTGGTGAAATTTGGGTACAAATACTCCACCAAACATTAATAAATAACAAGGTTAAGAAATTCATTATCAAGAGAAAAGCTCTCAATCTATGCTACTTGTTTCTTTCAATTTTCTTTATAAGATTGTTAATTGTTGAGTGTGAGCATTAAACACCATATTGTAAGTTGTAGTGCGAGCCTGTAAAACATATCGTGATAGGATGTTGTGTGAGCCTGTAAAACACATTGAGATAGGTTTTAGTGTGAGCCTTGAAAACACTTGTTAAAGATTTTTGTGTGAGCCTGTAAAACACAAGTTGTAAGGTTTGGTGTGAGCCTAAACACTAAGTTGAGTGTAAGCTTGTAAAACACTAGTGATTGAGTGAAATACCCAATTGGTGAATTGGAAAGTGAACGCAGGGTTAGTTAATACCCAAACCACTATAAATCGCTTGTCTCAATCTTCTCATTTTTCCTCCTCACTTTTTTGTTTTTAGAAATTTTCATACACCAATTCAACTCCCTTTCTTGGTGCTAAGGGCCAACAAACATTATTAAAACACTATCGGATTGAAATGACTTTTCCTCCAAGTTTTTTTGATATAATGGTGCATTTGCTTGTCCATTTACTATATGAAATTAAACTTGGTGGCCCAGTGTGTTGTCATTAGATGTATTGTAACACCTTAAACTTTATAATTTATATTTTCCTAAAATTATACTTATTAGAGTTATTAAATATATTTTCTTAGTGAATTATTTGAATTTTTTTATTTAATTTGGGCATTTAAACAATATAATAGTGATTTTTATTACACACACACATAACTAGTATTATACCTAATTTAATTTTATAAAGGGTAAAATATTTTAAAATTAATTAATTTATTTAAGTACATGTATTTATGATATTATATTTTATTTATAAGTGTAAAATTTAATTATATTGTAAATATAAAACAATTTGTAAAGGTAATACTAATGATAATTATTATTATAAATATTTTAAGTGAGTTTTAATATTGAATTATGTGTGATTTATTTATAGTGAAATTTTATTTCAGTAGAGTTAATAATAATAAAGTATTTTAAATAATAACTCAATTATTGAAAATAGTATTTATGAAGAAAATTATTTTAGTTCATTTATAAATATAGTTTGAATTATTTTTGAGTGTGTGTGTGTGTGTTTGTGTATAGGATTAGTGAATCAAAAATTTACTTAAGGATGAAATTTGTCATTAGAGTGAAAGATAGTTGGTTTTAATTATGTATTTAAGGTGAGTAGATAAACTTAAAAATATGTATTTTTGTTTAATTATTATTTATATATGATGAAAATTGAGTTTAGATTTAAAGATAATGTTTAAAAACTATTTTATGAAATGATTATTGTGATATTAAATTTTGAAAAGTGAATAAGTATGTTTTAGATTGATGTCAATGAAGTGATTATAGTGTTTTTTTTTTTTATTTAAACTTTAGAATTTAGATATGTTTACAATATTGTAGAATTAAATTTTTATTATTTTTATATATGACTTTAGAATTTGCATTCTGTTGGACTATGATAGTTAACCCAAGTCTTGGACCTCTTTTGATCTTGATAAAGGAGATTGATCATGTCTAATATTTCAAATAAGTGTTATTTTGCAGCATTTAGTTTTTATCTAAAGTTGAAAGTTGGATGAAGCTCAAAAATCCTCAAGTATGAAAAATGACTTTTAAATCATGACCGCTACCTTGTATTCGTGCGATATGTGAAGAAGCATTGCTTGAAAGTAGACAGGTGAAATCGCAGAGCCATTCTCGGCCGCGATTCATCCAAATGGCAAAGTCCAAAATTGACAGACGAAATTGCGGTGTGTGTCACGCCTTAATCGCGACCGCGAATTTCGAAGTGACTCAAAAGAGAAGCAAGTCCACGGTCACAACATGACACGTGTTCCAGCAGACCGTTGGAAGTCAAAATAAGATAACCATTTTTGGCAGACAAATTCGCGTCCCATGTCGCGTCCTATGCAAGAAATATCGCGATCGCAACTTATGAAAGTAGATAAAAGAGCAACAACTATATTTTCCTAGTGAACTAATCAGAAGCTACCACGTGGACTAGCCGTTAGATACAAACAGGATTTTGCTTCAGAAATTTAGATTTCGCGACCGCTAATGGGTAGTAGCGACCACAAATTGAGACTGTCAAGCATTTAATGCAGAATCTGTCAAACATGTCTCAAAGATTTGATGAGCTATGTTCTGCAACGTCTCTTTGGTGAAGTTTGGCTATAAATACTCCATCAAACAACCATGAAGAAGGTTACTAAGAAATTTATTACAAGTAATTAAAGCTCTCAATCTTTGCTACTCA
>CATIWR010134300.1:0-15937 GCA_949677035.1 Omphalea diandra | reverse complement strand
AGTGGGAGCTTTGTGCTTGTGATTGAATGTCTAAGTCAAATAATTTTGCTACATTGCTTATTCATATATATTTATTTATATGAATTGAATGTTTTGTGGTTGTTTGTTATGCGTATGTGCACATTATATATATATATATAGCATGCTATGAGTTGTGCGTGGTGTACTTAAGATTGGTGTGATTATCTTAAGCTATGTTGGTTTCCAATTGTATTTCTGGAAACAAATGCTAACACATTGTGGTTAATATGCTTAAGACTTGTGTGATTATCTTAAGCAGAGCTGGTTTCCAATTGTGTTTATGGAAACAAAGGCTAAGGCATTGTGATTGTATTTCCAAATGGAAATAACAGTTTTATTATGAAGCCTTGTAAATTTCTCTTGCTCGTTAGAGCATGTGTGAAAGAGAAATGTTTGGAGGACTGACAAGAGAATAGTGTATTGACCACATGGGGCGCTATTTTCTTGCTACACTGCCATATCGGAATCCAGGTCGGTTAAGTTGTCAATATTTGTGACTATGGATTGATACTATGCCAATAAGGGGCATAACTACTGTCATGATCCGATATTGATAATTTAATGTGGACAGGATTGTGTTTGAGATGTCACTTTATCAATAAACTATATGTTTTCTAAAAAATTGTGTGGCCACACTTGAGTTTAAAGTATTCAATCCGAGAGTCGTTTTCGAAATGATTTGTTTTTTAAAACATGAAAACGTTATAATTAATATTACCCAAATAGGATAATGTTGGAATTTTTTATGTGGGCTAATATTAATTATGAGTTTATTTTAATTATTTATAAAATGGACTGAATAATATAGTTTATTGATTTGTGGGGGAGCCCAATTAAAATGTGATTAATTGAGTTATGGGCTTGTGACATCTTTTGTGGGTCAATATAGAAGACGGTCAGTGTAGGCCTATTTTAACATGGACCTGTGATGAGTAGACCTGTTAAAATTTATTATAAATAGGTTAGGTCCCCTCTTCTGCCTTTATAACAAAAAACCTTAGTTGCTACGCCCATTGTAGCCGTCTTTGAGAAGGTCAAGGAGATGAAGACCTAGCTTCCGTTTTTCAACCATTCTGACAAATTCTTCAAGTGGCTTGATTTTCAGCGTTCGTAATTATTATGGCTCAGAATAATTTGAGATTCAACGCGGAGACATATACGCAATTTATTTTCGTTCAATTATTAGATTTAGTGTTCTAAATTTATGTACAAGATCTAAAAAAATAAATATTGTTACAACGTCAAGCTTTTGCTCTTGCTCTCCTATTTTTCACCATTGTTGCTGCATTTGCTGCTGATGCTCCTGCATTCACCCCTGAAGCCTCTCCTTTAACTGGAAATGCCTTTGTTGGGTCTCCATCCAAGTCCCTAGCAGCCGGTCCTTCCCAGGCATCATCAGCTTTTGCCCCTACGACCGAAGCACCCATGTCCTCCTCCCCCTCCCCAGCCGAAGCACCCATGTTCTCTCGATTTTTCTAAACAAGTTAAACTTCGAAAGTTAAATGATTAAACATAACTGTAAATTATCTTGTGTTTTGTATTTTCTTATATTCATATAAATTCAAAACTCAGTAAAAAGAGTTTTGTTGCCTTGTGGCTACTGTCTTGGATTCAGATTAATTTCATATTCTAAAAGGATATATACTATATTTAAAGAAAAAGTTAGACTTCTTTAAATCATATTCATTATAACAAATAAGACTTTTTTTTAATGTATTGTGATTATATAGTTAATTTCAGCATGACTAATTTATTTTTATCTGAATTGGATTTTTTTTTTTTTTTTTTGCGGTCAAAACGAAAGAAAGAAACTCACAGCATTACCAATATAGCTCACAGCATTACTGTGACATAAACTAACTAAATCTTGCTAACAAGGAATCAACAACCTGTATAAAACTATTCTTATTACCAAATCTATGTCTAACAACAAATCTGTCCTATATACATTTTTTTGTATCATTAGGCAATGAGCAAAAATTAATTCATTCCTAGCTCTTCATATATGATATACTGCTGCACAAAAAATCAAACCTTCTAATCCTACTCAACAAAGATTTACCCCTGGCTTTCTTTGAAAACCAGCACACCTCCCTCCTACAGTATAATGGATTTCGGTCCATTCTGCAATTATCAAGAGCTCTCCTCCAGAGTTATTTAGAGAAAAAAACACGCAAAAAATAAACAATCGCTCAGCAGCTCCATCACAGTTCAATGTAACAGAACTATTTCAGACAACCACTTTATCCCTAGTGAGCAGTCTTCTTTTGATAGCCAACCAAGTAATGAAGACATATCTAGGCATATTAAGAGGAGATCGAAGCATATTATACCAAGTAATTGCAATAGTAAAATGACCATGCTTCTTTAATTGCCATTTAATCACATCAGGCTTAGATTCCACTATAGCAAATTTGGATTGGACATATTCCCAAATTTGTAAAGCACGTTCATATATAGGTTGGGAAAATTGCCATGTGCCATGCCTTCATAAATCATGTATTTCAGCAGTTTTAAGAACATCTGTATCAGGTACATTAACCATTGGTAATCTCAACTAATAACTTTCCCTGAGGCCGAGGGTCATGACAAAAAGCAAAAGTTTTGCCGTCTCCCAACTGATAATAAAAAAAATTTAAATATTTTGGCTTAGATTAAGCAATTATCTGCAGCTCCAACTACCATCCAATGGTTTGATAATGCCCCAAAAACTCAAATGCTTCAGTTTGTGTGAAGTAACCCACAATGTCCACAAGGTTATACCTTGTCAATGCTGCTTTATTCCAAATCTAAACAAGTCGAACACCCAAACCCCCATATTGGTTTGACTTATAAACATCCTACCATTTCACCAGTCCACATATCTAATTAGTGTTGCTACCCTGCCAAAGGAATTTTCTACGTATGCTTTCCACTTCATGTGTAACAACCTTAGGTCATAAGAAAACAGAGCTCCAAATCTAACAGATCTCTAGCCTTCGATGTGAAATTCTTGAAGTAGTTCTTCCTACCAGATCAGAACAGTATTGCTTAGACAATCTTGATGAGAAAAAGAGGAAAATCCAAGTATCTAACACGAAGAGAACCTTCCTGAAATTGCAAAATAATCAAAATCTTCTCCCTAACTTCTTAGGTCACTCCATTGAAAAATACCAGACTTTTATTAACATTGGGCTTTAACCCGGACATCTCAGCAGAATGGTTCATAGCCTGCTAAATTAGCCTTATAGATTCTACATTTCCATTGCTGAAAACAAAGAGATCGTCTGCAAAGCAAAGGTGGTTCAACCTGAGACTATGTTCCACAATCCAATTAGGGTGTGATTAATGAATGCTCTTCACAAATATTCCATAGGTAACATAAAGAGCAGAGGGGAAATAAGGTCTCCTTGCCTGGGCCCCTTCCCGCGGGAAAAATCCCTCCGTATTACCATTTACTATTATGGAAAACAAGTCATAATCTATTGAATAAAATCACCTGGAAACTGAAAACCATAGAGGACCAATTGAACAAAGTCCCAAGCCATATAATCGTAGCCCTTCTGAATATCAATCTTAATAGCACAACAATTATCCCCATTTCTAACTGCTCTATATATCAATAAGTATTGGAGAAATAAATTTAATCTCAAACCCAAGAGAAACCGACCTCCTTATCACTCCAACCAACTAGTAATGATTCAAAATTTTGATAATAATAATTATAGTACTTCGATAGAACCAAGAAAAGAAAGACCACATCATCTTAATTAGATGATCTGCTCCCATACGACTACTGCACATAGGAGCATGTAATGTTGAATTTTAACTAACACAAGATAGGGTTTTGTAACGGTTGAGATCATCATGTCACTAAAAATGTTGGGCTTCCTACTTTGAAACCAAATTTGACTAGTAAGAAAAAAAGTCATAAAGCAAATTAGAGAAGAGATTAATAAAATTAATGATAATCTCACACACTTACTGCATATATATATATATATATATATAAGGTCGTACTAGTAATGGTCACAAAATCTTAGGGTTTTGCTCCATAATGTCGGCCACAACAGACATGTAATAACAAAACACTCTCCATATATTTTCCTAATTACAATAACATGAGTACGCAGATTAAGGCAAAACTGTGCCCATAAAGTGTTTATTTCTGTTATGTTCTGTACTGCTGGGGAGATTACGTGATGATGAAAGTGTATCCATGTTTCATGGACCAACCGGCAAGGATTTGTTATGGATTGGACGTCTTCTTCTAACGGGAGAATAATCCATGGTAAAAAATTGGGATGTGTCTGTCCCTTCCACCCATTCTTGCCTTGTTCCCGATGATTTGCTTCCTTTTATCACCTGATTTTGTTCCTTATGGTATGATTTTCCTGGATACACAACAAGGAGGCCAAATGAATTAAAGCACTGAGCTAACTTAACTAAAAATATTTTGCATATATTACTGTTTGACCTATTGTTTAATATTAACCTCTTATTAGGATCATCTTTTTGGTTAAGCTTCTAATATGTTTATTTATAAGCCTATGTTCGAAGTTAAGGGCTTTCTAGGTGTTATAGCTAGGGTCATTTAGGAAATGCTTGCATAGATCAATAATAATGGAGGACGAAGAAGATTCATGTTAGAGTTGATGAAGTATTTACCATCAACAAATTCAGACGTTTGACAAATAACAAGCATATCTAGTATGAATCTTGAACTATATAAATGGTCACGTCTGATCTAGTAAGTTTTTGTCCTGCATCTTGACTGCGTAACATGACATATAGGTGATGTTTATACCTGATTCATCTCCTTTCTGCTCATTGATTGAAGTGGATACTTGACCTCCATGACCGTTAACCTGTTTATCAAAAGTATATAATCATTAGAAGATAATGAAGTTGGTGAAATATTTAATCTACTGTGCATCAGTTGTTTGTAGTGGAACAGACACTTACAGGTGATTCGGAGAGTATTCTTAGCTTTCTTGGAAGCGAAGGGAGAGAAAACTGGATGTCATCAACAATGGCTGCTTATATGTAGACAAATAAATAGGAACATGAATTATATATGCATAATATATGATTATGGCATCTCGTATATAGCTTGCGATAGGGTACAAAGATAGAGAGAAATATTAATTAGCAGAAAGAATATCTATATCATTACCTTGTTGATGCATTTGAATGCCAACACAAGGTATTAGAAGCAGAGAGAAGGAAATACAAAGAGTAGTGAAGATGACTATAAGCTCCATATTCTTTTATGTTTATGTTGTTTTCTAGTAAGAAGAACTCAATTTGCATGGGAGACTTTTTATAGCATGGGATGGATACTTATATCAGCTAACAAAGGGAAGTAACCAAGAAAAGGAGAGAGAGAGAGAGAGAGAGAGAACACAAAGCACAAAAAGAAGAGTTCCAAAACAAGTAGATGGAAATCCTATACATATTCTTCCTTTTTAGGAGGGTTTCACACCATTTGGGTTGGTTTTGTCCACCTACTAATACTATAGTAGGGCCCTTTAATTTGTTTCTGATTTGTAACTATGTCTACAAAATACTGCACATATCCCTATCAAACCCAAATAAATTTTTCATCTGTTGAAACAACATCACAATCTTTATTTCTTTGCCCTACTGGAGAAAGAAATAACATTTCTTGTACTTGCATCACCATCTATTTTATTGTTAGCTACATGGATGCCTGCCAGCTAATTTGCCATTCATCATCCAATTATATATATATATATATATATATTCTTTTTGCCCCTGATACAGTATCAGGATATCAGCCTAACAGGAAAGTGGGAAACTAAAAATTATGTAAGGCCCAGCTTAGATTCAAGGCTCCCAATTCCACAGCATGTAGTATGGCTATATGAAATAAACCACTTCTTTACCCTTCCTTCTGTCTTTTTTAGGTGAATTGCCTAAGACAGATAAATACCTATGGTTTTTATTAGAAAATGCTTCTGCTAAAAATATGTGAAGAAGATGCAGGAACTATTAAGAATTTAACTCTCTGAAATTGAACTTCTTTATCAGTCGTACTGTAGCATAATCATTCAATCACTCTTTAACTGAATTATTAACTTTTTAATGCTTTCTTCCTTTTAATTATACAAAGATGAGCTAGCTAAGCATCTCATACTATCAAAGTAATTAATAATCAAAATCCAGTAATAATGAAAACAAATTGGAAAAAAAAAATCTAAAATCGATCATTAAATTTTATTTAATTTAGTGTTAAAAAAAAAAGAGCAAATGCAAACAATGCGACACACAAGTCCAAAGAAAATAGAAGGACCAAACAATAAAAGAGAATGATGCAAAGGAGTTTTTTGTCAAAGTTCGCATGCTCCATCATGAACTGGGTCAAATATATCTTCCATACTTGCAGTACCTTTCGTTTCCCAAAGACAGTTCACGTGTCAATATGGCCAATCCACATATCATTTTTTCTTGACGTTGGATTTAAATTATAAGACATAATAAAGTATGTAAATGCGTATGTGTAGTTTGGTGATTACAAAAGGCAAGTATCTTGGTTCTATGTTTGTTAATAATTAAAATTAATGTTAAGTAATTAGCAGGCTCGCTGCCCCGACGGTGGAGCCAAGTCTCCACCTTGGATGGAGGAGTCGACCCCTAGAATTTCAAGAAATATGAACGTGTATAGCAAGCACCAGGGAATTAATCGAAATGCCTTGAAATGTTCAAATCCATTTGTTGCTGTTGATGAAGTAAAAAGAGTTGCTCTTTTGAGAAAGTTGTTCACATTTTCCTCTCCCTCATCCATAATAGTTTTTGAGTTATTTCTAAACAAAGGAGTTGAAACACTCAACTCCTATGTATTAGTTTCATGAACAAAAATAAAACCACTATCGAATATTTGCTTGTACATTGTCAAAATTTTACTTGTGCTAGTAGAAAGCCATGAACTATTTTATCCCCATCAAACATTTCGGATGTATAACTCAAAGAATCTGTAACAATTTTAATAGAATATATATATATATACACACACACAGATTAAAAAAAAAAAAAAAGTAAAAATGGCCCTTCCTTTGTTTTATAAACCCTCCAAACCACTGAGATTTAGGGTGTCAACATGGATCACATATTACATGTGAACAATTTGTAAAACATAAAACAGGTTAGACTTGAGATTTAGCAAATTTTTATCATAAATGAATTAACCCATTTATAATAATTTAAAACCAGTTGTATAGCAAATTAACATATGAATTCATTATAATCTATTTAATTTTTACCATCATATTAGGCCTTACCAATTTGACACAACCCATTTATTACTAATATAATTTTTATATAATTACCAAGATTAAAATAGTCATTCATATATAATATAAATACTTCTTTTATGTGCTTATGTTGCTGTAAAAAAATTTAGATAATATTTATTTAAAACTTTCAATATATTTGTGTTTGTTTACAATTCTTTATTTAAATTTTTTTAATTAATATTTGCTTTGAATTTTAAAGAATATATGATTATGAACAATATTTCAATTGATTTGAATAAAAATATAATATTTTATAGGTTATAAATATTATATAGATTAAATAAGCCATGTAGAATTCTACAATCCATATATAATTCAATTAAGTAAACAGTTATAAGTATCACATTCATACAACATTTAAATTTCACATTATATTAAAATTGAGATAAAATGACACGACTAATTAATGAGTCACATTCGTGTTAATTCTAATTATATCATTTGAATGGGTCAACATGACACAAGCCCGAGAGTACCATTTTGACACCTCTAACTGAGATATTTATAACAATCTTTATATAGGTGAAAAATAAAATCAATGGACAAGAAATTCCCATAAAATAATTATCATGAACAAATATAAAGAATTGGCTCACAAGCTGGGAATTTAGCATCGATCCCCAGATCTAGGATGGATGAGATAAAAATAACAAAATTATAAAATATTGCTCACCTCAACGGGCAGAAAGCCTTAAAGCACGATAATACAAGCCTACTGCACATGCATCCCAACCAAGAGAAAAAAGAAATATGTATATTTGTATTTTGTACTACTCGCTAAGGCATAAATTAATTGTGATGATGATGTAATATAATTTTCTTTCTTACTTCAACCTATGAACAGAATAGAAGCGTTCAGAATCTACAGCAAAGAAGCCCTTGCATCCAACGCCTATGCTTACGGAAATGTCTCCGGTCAGCTTTTGCCATTCTTACAGGACTGCTATTCCACTCATTTGGCAATCTGTGCAAGCAATGAGCAAAACCATATCATTAGTATGGATTCCAAATATATAAAGGCAAAACAAAACATGAAATTAATTGCTTGGCAATTATTTACATGGGGAAAGCAAAGGAGCAGGTGCTGGTTGTGCTGCAATCCGATCTGAGAGAAAGACTGCCAGAATATGCAATTGACCCTGAGTAACTAATCAGACCCGATGGTGGACCTGCAGCAGAGAAACTTGACTCCCCAAGACTACATCGAAGTTGACTTGAGAATGAGTCGGTGCTAGTCACATCAGGCCTTGACGAGCGAGTTTCAAAATTTTCAGAGCCACCATGTTGATAACGCTCGTGTCCCACATTTGCTGTTGGTGTTATAGAGTTTAAGTGATAAGTGATGCTACTAGTATCCACCTTACTATTGTCAGATAATTCATTCTCAATTGCAGCCGTTGATCCAAAGACAGAACCTGGATTATGGCTTGCCACTTTTTCTTCTTTGCTGCCATTTTCTGATTCATCAGTGTCAGAATCCAGAGCACAACTTGTAATGACTGACTCATCACAACCAGGGTCTGAAGCTTCAACTGCACAATCGGGGGCAAGAGATCCTGTGCTTGCTTCCTCATGGCCACAATCTGATTCATTAGAAATTAGATGCCTTGTCAAATTTGCTCGCTCACTGCCATTTTCAGATTCTTCACAGGCAGAAGCCTTTTCTGAGATTGAGTTTGCATTTGGCCTCTGCATCAAAAGCATTAAAACCATCAAATTTCAAAGTTGTCAGCCAACTCCCACAACCTTCCCTCCAAAACAAAAAAAAAAAATTTCCATAGATTGAAATCCAAGCTGAAGAAAGGACTTTGAGGAACTAACGATTACTATATATGGTAAAGCATCATCAACCATTAAGCACCCCCTTGTATTACTATGCCAAAAGAGGTTCGATCATTGTGGTAACATGTGCAACTGCAGGACACTTTGAGCTCATATGTTGATATGATCATACATCAATTTGCACAAGCGGTGCAGCAACAGAATTCCATATTGAATCCCTCCCCAAACCCCTAGGCTAACTCATACACACAGCCAACCATCCCTGACCTCAGCACATAAATAATTATCTCAAAGTAGAATAAAACCATGCCATATTCACAAGGATTTGGCAAAATTAGAAATAATTTCAGATATAAATACCTGGATTGACTTTTGTTCAGCTTTATCCACCGTGTCATGCGAAGACTGCAGTTGTGGGAGCTCTGCACCTACCTCTGGCAATGAAAGCAATTCTCCTAGTGAAAAAATCTCTTTCGATGTATCATTTACAATTTCCTCCTCCTTGGAATCACTTTCAATGGAATAATCATTGTTAAAACCCTTTTCTTCTGAAGATTCAAAAACATCAGGAATGGGCAGATGAAGAGCTGATTTTTCTTCTTTTGTTGAAGATTTCAGTGGGTCTGGAACATGCATAGATAGACCAACCTTTTCCCTTGCTATCTCTCCATTTATATGCTTCTCGGGAGACAGAAATCTGCACAAATTCTTCTCATCTTCACCAGTGTCAAACAAAAATTTGTCCTGGGAGGGCACTCCCTGGTCAATGCAGATGTCCTTGACAACATGATAAGTATTCTCCTTATAACAAACAATCAACTCCGGCAGTTCAGGTTCCATAACACTTTTGTCCACATAGAAAACTGAGTCCTTCTCAAATGGTTCAACTTTTGTTGAAGAATGACTCAATGGTATTGGTGCCAAAAAGTCTCTTACGTCCTTCTCGTTATCATCAGTTGAAGCATCCTCCCTAATAGAACAATTAAGTTTTGAGGCAGTCCAACCATTATCATCAATGACTGCATATTGTGATTGATCTGCATTGCGTTCCCTTTCCTTCAAATCACAGAAGGCTGCTTCCTGATATTCATTAACAATCACATTTCCAGACTTAAGTCCAATGGAGTCCAGAGAAATATCGTTGTATCCACAAGGTTTGGAGTCAGACATATGCACAATATTTCCATGGTATAATACTTGTTCACCATCTGCAAGGTAAAATATCCAGTGGTAGTGAAATCTGAAATCTGAAATCTGATACATAGCATCAAAATTGTTTATAATGAAAAAAAAAAATGAGCACGAATTAGAAAATTCTGACTTCTAGAAAGTCAAAAAGGTAATGACTCAGCAGAAATTTACAAGGCAATGCAAAAAAAAAAAAAAAAAAAAAAACAGGGGGGAAAAAAGAAACACATCACAAGATGCATTAGAAAGAATTTGCTTGCTAAGTATCATCATATTGAACATGCCATAATAAATGGAGGCTTGAGTAAAATTTCCTTTGATAATTTATGTTTTCCATATACAATCAAAGAACATAGGTTCTAGCATGAAAACAAGAACAGTAAGACTGACAACAGCCAAGAAGCTATGACAGTCAAACTCTCTGAAGAATCATTGCACGATGAGAACAAACTTTTAGTGCTTGTACCTCAAGAAAATAGTGATAGAAAATATAGACATTAAAAAACAACAGATTAATAAAAGGAATATCCTCATTACCTAGTTTCATGTTTCACATAGATTGTAAGTAAGATTCCGTCGTTCTTCGGGCTTGTTTAAGTGATATCTTCAAGCATAAGCCACTTAGGAAAATGCAACCTATCCCGCACAATTGAATCAGGTAAGCAAGTAGGCAAAACTAAACAAAAGCATTCTGCAAAACAAATAATATGAGACAATCATTCTAAGGATGCCCAAAATCAAAGTCATTGTAAGAAAATCTTACATCCATTAAGGAAAATACGAGAAAAAAAAATAGTAGAATTTCCTGCAGAATATTCTGAAAAAGGAACAAGTGAACCAGGTTTTATCCGTGTCACTAATTACTAACTAAATTATTTACAATTAAAGAGGAGGAGGGGGATGCTCTACCAGACTTGAGAAAAGGTTGACAACCACCAGCAAATTGCAGTGTAATGTCTTAAAAATAAGGAAGCTTAAATATGACAGGTCAAATGCAGAACAAGTTTTTCCTTTTTCTAAAGAATCTCTCGTGGGAAATATAGTCAAGCTGAAACCAATAGAAACAATAAACTATCCTGAATTTAGAGCGTTTAAAGGAGAAGAAATAATGTATGTACATGATTACTTTTTCTATCTAATCTCAGAAAAATTAAAAAGAAGAAAAAAGCAATCATGAAAAGATACCTTCCACGGGTTAAACAGTAAACTGCCCAAAAAAAGCAGAACCATCCAAGATTGTGTTTTTAGTTTAAAAATAAGAAAAACTTATCCAACGATATTAAACCAAAGAAAAAGCAATTTAAAAATAATGGCTACAAGAAGACGACTCCAGAATTTCGGCTAAGCATATGGAATCTTAAATCTGTCCTCCTCTTTGTATGCAAAATAACAAAAGCAAGTTTAACTTTTACAAAAGCTTACATAAACTTTCAACAAAATTTAAAAAACAAAAAAACAAAAACAGAAATAACCAAATTTTTAATCGATAAACAATTGAACTACATGACTTGCTCCTGTAACAACACCACTTTCTTTCTGTTTGATAGCTTTTTATCAGACATAAGAATCCATAATTAATTAAAAAAATTAAAGAATAGACAAGGAAATCTAGAACAAGAGGCAGAAATCCCCAATAGGTTCTAAAATCTGAACTCAATTTCATCAGGACAAAAAGAAAACTCAGTAGAAATAGATCTGAAAGCACATCCTAGAAGATACAAACAAGCTAAACAGGGAAAAAGGGGGGAAAATATAATATATTAACAAGTGATAATATAGTACTCTTTTGATCAGCTAGAAGAATAGGTTAGCTTAGCCCCTTAATTCAGAAACAGTAAGAGGCTGCACCTAATCACTGCAAAAATATAATTTAAAAAAAATCACAAAACCGACACATCAACATGAAGACTAATATAAATTTAAAACGCTAAAAAAAATAAAGAAAAAGCAAACCCACTTCTGGAATTTGTAGTTGAAGAACAAAAGCACCAAGGGATCTACGATATGATTCGCGGATTAACATAACATAGCATAACAAAAAAAAAGAAAAACAGAAGAAGGTGAGATTGATGACTGATGGTTCGCCACGGTCAGTGTTAGTGAAGGAAAGTAAAAGTAATAACAGAGACAGGTAGAAAGAGAGAGAGAGAGAGAGAATGGGATGTCTGTGATGATATGATAGTCCACCAGTCCTGTAATTATGCATTAATAATAATCTAAACCTTAATAATTAGTCAAAAAAAAAGATCAACTAATAGCGCACAGATCCACATATACTGCTTACAACTGTAGTACTGAGGTGTAATAAATGCAGCCAACCTAAAGAGAGCCGAAGGAGAAGCAGCAGCAGCGAACGCCTACCCACTGGTTTCCCTTTCCGTCGATTTCCAGAATCACCCACTTTCTTCTGCTTAACTGTCACCCTATTAATTAGCCTCCGTTTTAGCCTCCTCAAGTACCACTACGAAACAACTACAACCCCATGAACCAAATTACAAAAGACCCTTATTTTTTAGTTTCCCAGACAAAGACTAACACAGCAGCATTCATTCCCAGTAATGCTTTCGTAATTAAAAAAAACGAAAAACAAGAAGGGTTAACTGACAACGATGTCTTTTTTTATGGAAGAAGAAAGTCAAAAGAGGGATTTGTTACTGATGTTGGGACGGAAAGACGCCACCATCAAGATTTGTGGAGACACAAAATAAGAATTAAGGTAAGGTTGTGCCTGCGATCCGAAGCCGACCGTTGTTACTATAATACTTATAATAATGCAGTGACAGGTCGTTTAACCTTTGACCTGCCGCCCTCTGTCTTCTCGCTCTCTCTTTTTCTTTTTCTTTTTTTTCTTTTTCCTTTATCGTTTATTTACTTTTTTTTTAATTTAAAATAAAGCAGATATTTTATATGCGTTTCATCCTTCCCACTCAGCCTCAATGCCCCCAAATCTTTTTCAATGTGCGGGTATAATTGTGTGAATTGGTATCATACAACTTGTTATAGGCTCTCTCTCTCACTCTATTCCATATCTGGAAGAATGTGGTTTTTTGCTTTTATTACTCTATTTGATATCTCCATATTCATTTTCTTTCCTTCCTAGTTAGATATCAACAATATTGGATTTTATACTACCTTACTTAGTCAGTAATTTATGTTTTTATTAATTTTAATAGAAAATAATATTAAATTTTGATTTTACTATTCTCTTTAATTTATTTTTCTATTTTTCTCATTTTCTTTTCTTTCACCAAAAATGTTATTCATGATTTACATTATTCCATTTATTATCTCATCTTTCAAAAAAATTTTGTGGTTTATTAAGCATTGATGAGGCTTAACATAATCTCCTCCTATGCGCGGAAAATTTCTAAAAGAAGGCATTTGTGGGTTTCGAAAACTCATACTTAAAATATTTTGAGCATATTTTTATAATTTCAAAAAAAATAAAAAATGTGTTTTCACTTTTCAAATATTTTTTTTTACTTTTAAAAAAATAAGAAATATAGATACAAAATAAAACTCACGCACATATAACAACTAATAGAAGCAACACACAAATAACTCACTCTTAATAGACAACAATCCACTACACCCACTATCTATTTTCATGACTCTCATATCAGTTTTGAATATTTTTCTCTCTCGTTCTTTTGAATTTTTTATGGAATTTTTGCTAAGTTTAATAGGTATTTAGCAAGTATTTTTATTAGAAATTTGTCTGCTTAATTTTTAATAATTTGTGCAATTATTGTGCAATATGTCTTACTATTGTAATATTTATTGTTGTTTTTTATTTTCTATTTATGATGATAGTTTTTGTTTTTATGTTGCGCTACATAACATTTTACTGTCATCTTTTAATATTAAAGACCAAAAAATGAGAAGAAAATATTTTAGCAGTTCTTTTAATTTTGATAGTATAAATTTTTGTGACGGTTTAAAAAAAATTGTTGAGCCTATTAGAGATAAGAGTAATAGAAAATTTTTTTAAAAAAAAAAGAGAGAAAAGAGAAAGTGTCGAGGAAAACAAAAATGAAAAAGAAAAGAAGAAAATGATTTTTTTATACTTGGTTATTATTACCATCTTATTTGTTTTTCTATTATTAATATTGATTTAAAGAATTATCTTTAATAGTATTTTTGGTATGATTTTATAATTTTTTGTTTCAATATTTTTTATCTTTATATTTGTTTATATTTATATGTTTTTTCACGTTTAATTTTCTATATTTTTAAAAAATGCCGTTTACTCAATCTTTGTTTTCACATTTTTAATTTTCATACTATCTAAATTTATAGGTAAGTCAAATATCATCAAATATATTTTTATTCATAAATAATTATATATCGATAAAAGAAAATAATTTTATAATTTATAGTACTAATATGAAATTAATCCTCAATATTGCTAATAATTACATATTGTCTCTGCTTTAAAATCATGTTCTATTTTTATAATGCATATTTTTTGATAACTCTATATTTTTATCAATTATGGAGATCTCTACCAGGTATGTGATATAACGTAATATGAACTGAAATTCATATAACACATCAAAATAGATTTGAAAAATGATAACTAATAATATATCATCATATATTGTTAAATAATCAATTAAAACTCTCAAAAAAGAGACAAAAATTTTCAACAAAAGAAACAAAATAACAGATATAAAATAAAATAAAACTAATAAATATGTAAAATAGATCATTTTATTAAAATAAAATAAAAAACAAATAAAAAAAGGTTTATCATTAATAAAATATACCAATAATAACCATAACATATTCAAAGAAAAGAGTTTTGTTTTTTTGAGAAAATAAGAGACCGTTAGGGTTTACAATACAAGCTAGTTGCTAAGCATACCAAATAAAAATATATTGATAATATATGTTTTTAATGTCATATTGGAGAGTTTAAATTCTACCACTACTTTTAAATAATTGAATATTTACTATTGAATTAAATATGTTATTTCTTTAAATAATTAATGTACATCAATATGTATAAAGCTATTAGGCGGCATTAGTTTAGTGATGGGTGGAGTCAAGCTCAAAGGAAGTGAAAAAGCTTCCTTATATAAAATGGATGAATTATAAATAGAAATATCATCATATATTTGTGACTTTATTATACCAATATATTTTTACTAAAACTGAATCCTTGTCTTGCTTGAGAAATATTTGCTATCTTAACCTTACTATATACTTATTTTTTTTCTTATTTCGTCGTGCTCAACAAGAATAAATCAAATAAATTAAGAATTTCATTAAATAAACACATTCCATCTAAAGACACAATAATAAAATGATTTCTCAAAAAAAAAAAAAAGAGGAAAGTTCATAAGTTTTCTAAGAATTTTGCAATTTACTTTAAACAACATATGTCTACAATTATGTTATATTTAGATATATCTAATAAATAAATAAATTATTTGCAAGAAATATATAAAGTGTTTGAAAATTTATAAGTTATATTTCTCATTTGAACTTTTATAACTATTAAATGGTTCAAATTTCACTAATATAATCACCCTTTTTATTACTTAAAAATGAATAAATAAAACCTATTGATTACAAATTACATTATTGCTCTTGATTGTGTCAACAATAGAATAACATAATAAAAATGGGTTAGCAAATTAGTTGAG
>CATIWR010134247.1:0-14645 GCA_949677035.1 Omphalea diandra | reverse complement strand
ATAAATAATTATTTAAAACTAACTCTAATAATGAAATTAGTAATATATCTTGATTACACATCAATACAACAAGCTTACTCAAAGCTAAACAAATAGATACTTCCCATGAATAGTAATATGTAAATAACACTCAGTAAGAGTACATGCAGTTGTGCTTATAAATGCCTCAAATCTTATTTAAAAATAAAATAAAAAATAATGTCATAACTAGAGGTGGAAATGCTAAAACCAAAGCAAAGAAAATTAAGAGAACCTAAAGCTCTCTCTACCACAATACTAAAGTCTTCTTTTTATTTTGTTCACATACAACGTCAAAGTTCAATGCAATCTTGTTTTTTTTTTCCCCACATATAACATCAAATTTATGTTTTTTACCATAATATATAATTTCTTTTGGAGATCAAGCTTTTTATTGTGAAGTGTAACTAGAAAAAAAAAAATAGTTGGCAAAATTGCTCAATTTTTTAAAGATCTAATTACACTAAGAGTTTGTTTAGTGTACTTGTTGTTGATTGTTGGTTGTTAATAACTTATTGCTAATTGACAATATATATTTCATAAAATTATTGTTATTGATTGATATTTGTAAATATAATTATTAAAATAGGTAAAATTTTAAAAATTTAATAAATATATTTCATAATATATAATCATCCATTAAATATTGTTTAAAAATTTATAGATTAAATCTTTTATTTACATTAAATATTAGTCGTGAATATAATAGCAATTTCATAAAAATGTTAAGTAATATATTAGATATGAGTAATAGAAATAAAAATTAAATTTATATAAATATATTAATAAAATTTTGATTTAGTGATACTAAAATTATTTTTAAGATTACAAAATTTTAAGTTATATTTCAATTTAAATCAAATTTTAAAAAAAATTATATCAAATAAAAATTTTCAATATCAAAAATTTACTTATAATAAATATATATACAGGTGGTAGCATATTAATGAATTGAAATAAGTATGGTGAGAATGAATTAAGGATAAATTTCTCTTTTCTTTTTGTCCACATTTAATAACCTTTTTTTTTTTTTTCTGTTTGTTCACATGTAACAACTCTTGGTTATTTCATATTGATTGTCCTTGCTACAATCATTTTATTTTTCCTTGGTTAAGGCCTAATTAAGCCAGCTGGTTAACATTTTTTTTTTTTGGTCATAGTACAATGGGGGAGGAGAAATTTGAACTCGGAACTTAAGGGTCCTTGGCGAGATACACAACCATCCAACCTTCAATTTTATATGGTATAATTTCAAGAAAACATTACTAAATTTAAATGAAGTTTTCATAATAAATCAAATAAATAATATTAAGTATTTCATAATAAAAATAAAATTAAGAAATAATTACACACACACACACACACATATATATATATATATATATATAAGATAATTTTGAATTCCTCATTCTTATATTGTAACACCCCAAAATTTACTAATTATATTTTCTCCAGAGTTATGAATATTCAAGTTATTAAAATATATCTATTGGTAATTAATTTGAATTTTAAATTTAATTTGAGTATTTTATATTAGAGGAAATGATTTGTGTACATGTGTATGTAATTAGTATTATAACTAATTTAATTTTAAGAAGAGTAAAATATTTTAAAGAAAATTTTCAATTTATTTAAATACATGTGATTGTGATATAATATTCTATTTCTATTTTTGAAATTTAATCATGTTATTTATGTGAAATTTTTGTAAGGGTAATAATAATAACGATAAGTATTATTATTATAAATATTTTTAAGTGAGTTTCAATATTAAGTTATGTATGATTTATTTATAGTGAGATTTTATTTAAAGTAGAATTAGTAATAATAAAGTATTTTAAATTAGAACTCAATAACTAAAAATAGCATTCATAAAGAAAATTATTTTAGTTCATAGATAAATATAGTTTGAATTATTTTTGAGAGTTTTAATCATGTGTATTTATATATATTAAATATTATAAAGATTTTTTTAAAAAAGAAAGGAAGAAGAAGAATCGGGAGAGAGAGAGAGAGAGAGAGAGAGAGAGAGAGAGAGAAAGAGGAGGAGGAGGGGCTACCTCTGGCCACCACTGGTCGACACAGCCCATCCCACTCACTCCCCCTCACCTGGAGTAGGCAGTTAGTGGTGATGGAAGTGTTGAACCTAGCTTGGGAGTTTGGTAAACCAAGCTTGTTTTTATGATTATAAACACATCTAAAAGCTAACTTTAGTCCAAGTTGGTGTGTAAAATCTTGCAGGTACATCAATCTTTGATCAAAGATGTTTGGAAAAAGAGTTTTAACAAAAACTATAAGTATTCAAAGCCAACAAGTGTTGTTGCATTTCAATAGGCATTATGATTTGGTCAACGGGTGTTGAAGAATCTCAATAGACGTTGAAATGACACCAAAATGGAAGTATAGTCTTATGGACCTCTCAACCACAGTTATCTCAAAAAGACAACAGACATTGGATGATTCAAATACTTAAGTCTTACTAATTGACCTTTACAATAGGCATTGCAATTTCATAACCGACGTGGATTATTGATATCTAAATAGACATTACAGTTTCACAATAGGTGTTGGAACAAGTGACTCGATGTGAGCAAAACTCTTAAAGTCCTGACACGGGCATTAGAGAAGTTCCCAAGCGAAGCTAAAGTTTCTAGACCATCAAATGGGGTACCCTTACATTGGCAACAAGCATTTAGATCCTTTTCAATGAGCATTGAAAATTAGCCAACAGTCGTTAAAAGTACTATTGAAAATCTTGAAAAACATAGCATCAAGTTCACATCCTCCAAGAAAGTTACAATGAGCATCGTTCATATCTCAATAGGAGTTAAAATTCAAGTCTAACAGGCATTGAAGAGTTCTAATGATCGTTGAAGGAGTTGTTGAATAAAAATTTGAGAAAGTCAAAACATGAGCTTCTAGGCAAATTTCTCTCTAACAACTAGTTTCAACAAGCGTTTCAATGAGATCAATAACTGTTGAAGTTGTATTCTCACCCAACAATGAGCGTGGAGTATGTCCAATAGGCGTTGAGTGTCTATTCTGTGACATGGAGTGACAACTTTCTTTCTAACAACTAGTTTTGTATCTTTGCTTATAAAAGGACCTAGAAAAAAAATATAAGAGATTGGTCAAAAAGTGAGTATTCTATTATAAAAGTGTTCTTTGAGTAAAAAGGGTGAAACAAGTACGATCTAGCTTCAAGAGAAGATCATTGTCAAAAGCTTAAGAAAGTCATCTTAAAAAATAAAGTTGAAGAACAAGCTTTCAGACTTCTCTTAAAACTCTCCACCATATCAAGCATAACTTATGAGTGTATTCTATATTGTTATTGCTTGAGTGAGAGTGTTCTTTCTCTTCTTTAAGTTGTAAAATCATTTGAGAAACACTTTGGTTAGGAGATCTTAGGAGATCTAAAACCATATTTGTGAAAGGTTTAAGATAGTACCTGCAAACTCCCTTAGGAAATGATATTAATAGCATCTGAAAGTCTATTTGTAACGGCTTGGTATTGCCCAAAAACTATTATTATAAAGGTAGTTGATAGCACCTATAAGCTATCTAGATAGTGAAAGGCTCTAGTTGGAAAACTAAAGGAGAGGATGTAGGTAGGATTATGCCTAACCTTTATAAATTGGTTGTTTCGATTCATCATTATTTTGGCACATATTATTAATTATTTTTACTTGTCATTGCCTTGTTCTACCCTTCCTTCTAGGGCACCAAGGGACAATAATTGGTATAAGAGCTTGTCTCTCTATCAAAGCTTAAGTGCTCAGAGTAAAGATCATGGCAAGTCATGAGGAATCAAAGTCAATCCATAAGCCACCTTTTTTTAAAAGAGATAACTATAGGTATTGGAAAAATCGTATTGAGATTTTTCTAGACAATGAAACCATAGATCTTTGGAACATTATCGAAGAAGGAAAAGGACTAATTAAACTAGTTGGAGATGTTCTAGTGCCCAAGCCCAAGAGTAAATGGACTGCTGAAGAGAAGAGACAAACTTGAAAAGTAAACGAGCTATGCACATTCTCTTTTGTGCAATCCACGAATCTCAGTATGTTAAATTGCAAATGTGCACATCAACAAAAGAAATATGGGACACCATGTAGACAAATGCATACATACATGTGAAGTAAAGAAGAAAAATATACAAATGCATACATACATGTGAAGTTAAAAAGAAAAATATACAAATGCATACATACATGTATGAAACATTTGTATATCTACTTGGTGAAACCATCACTGAGATGTATAATAAGTTCATTGACATAGTGGGCATGCTTAAAACTCTTAGGTTGTCCTACTCCAACGAAGACATGGTAGCAAAGATTCTAAAGACACTTCCTAAGGATAAATAGGAAGCAAAGAAGACAACGATAAAGGAAGCTAACAAGCTAGAAGTCCTGTCACTCGATGAGTGCATGAGAAAGCTTCTAGCCCTTGAAATCACTCTTGAGAAGACAACTGAAAACTCTAGAGTAAGAAAGAAAGATTTAGCCTTAAAAGCCAAAGAGGTACGCTATGAATCCCCTTCTTCTTCTTATCTGCTAACATCTTCTTCTAGTGATAATGAAAATAACAGTGAAGATGAGCACCTCGCCCTCATAACAAATAAAGTAAAATGATTTCTCTTAAATCAAAAGAGTAAAAAGGCAAGGAGGTACAATAAGAAGAGTAGCAAGAGTCAACTCATTTATTATGGATGCAATGAGAAGGGACACATAAAGTCTTACTGTCCTAAGCTAAAAAGAATAATTGAGTTTCTGCTAAGAAACACATTTCGAAGAAAGACAAAAAAGTGTGCAAAGCTACTTAGGATGACATAAGTGACTCTAAACCTGATGAGGAGGATACTCGACTAAAACTAGCCAATCTTTGTCTCATGGCCATTGAGGAAAGATCAGATGAGTCCTCAAGTGAGCACTCCTCTAGCAACAATAATAACAATGATGGTGAGCATGAGGTAAATCCTTTTTATTCTTATTTTAGAAATGAATTATATTCTATTATTATTACCAAGCTCACCTTGAAAAGTTGAAACTTTCAAGTCTAACATCTCCTCTTTTAGGAAAGAGAATAAATCTTTAAAAGATTGTGCTAGGAGTTAAGAGACTCTAGCTAAGGAGGTTGAGTTTCTCATTACTGACAATTCCAAGCTCAAAGATAACCTCATCAAATTCACAAAAGGAAAGGAGAAATTAGACTCCATCCTTAAAATTCAAAAGAGCCCATCCATTAAACATGGATTAGGATATAATGCTTATATTTATATTACTCCTTCTACTTCCAAAATAGTTTTTGTTAAAGCTAAGGAGGTTGGTGTGGTTCACCTAATAAGAATGCCAAAAGTTCCCAAGAAGGAAAATGCCAAGACAAATGGCACAAAGGCTAAGTCTCAACCTATTCACACACAATTGAGACATGCTCTTCTTAGAACAAATTATGCCTACATGTATCATTTTTATAAGCCTAAGAGGAAAATCTCCAAAGGCACAAAATTTGGCATAATCAGACATATAGACATAGATCACACATTAGAGCACTTCATATGAGAAACACTCGTATACACTTAGCTCAAAAGAGTTACAAATATCACAACCACCATGCACATGCTCCACCTAGAAATAAAACACTACTGCACTTTAATGGTGAATGCTTTTATAGTGGTATTTATGGCCACAATGCCTATTACTGCCTTTCTAGAAGGCACAATGAGCAAATGTCTAGATCTAACCCCCTAGGACCCAAGAAAATTTGGGTACCTAAGACTTGATTTCCTTTGTCTTACAGATGTACTTGAAATCCCAAGTTGGAAAGTAAAAGTGGTATATTGACAGTGGATGTTCAAAGCATATGATAGGAGAAAGGGAGTTCTTTGCGTAATTAGCAAAAACTGAAGGACTTGGAAATGTATCTTTTGGAGACAATAGGAAAGTCAAAATCATTGGCATAGGTAAAGTTAGTAAGGATGTTAATTCACCCATCCTTGATAAAGTATTGCTTATTGATGGACTCAAATGTAATCTATTGAGTGTAAGTCGGCTTATGACAAAGGCCTCGAAGTTATGTTTAAACCACAAGCTTACTATGTGTCAAGGATGAGTGACAACAAAATTTTGTTCAGTAGTAGAAGAATTCATAACATTTATGTCATTGATTTAAATTCTTTCATTAACCATAATGCATAGTGTCTAGTATCTATAATGGATAAAGGTAAAACCTGGCATAGAAGGCTAGGACATGCTAGCATGGAACTCCTCAATAAGTTGAAGAGAAGAAACTCGGTTGAAGGTATACCTTAAACCAAGTTTGCAAAGGAGGGAGATTGTGAAACATGTCAAAAAAGGAAAATAAGTAAAACCTTCATTCAAATCCAAGAAAAAAGTAAGTTCATCTGTAATTGATTCACATGGATCTGTTTGGACCCACTAGAGTATCTAGCTTACAAGGCATGCATTATGCATTTGTCATAGATGATTACTCTAAATATACTTGGATATTATTCCTCCCTCTCAAGGACTCTTGTTTTGATGCCTTTAAGACCTTTGCTAAGAGAATTCAAAACCAAAAAGAATTGAAAATCTCTTCAATTAGAAGTGACCATAGAGAAGAGTTTAAGAATGTTAAATTCCATAGCTTTTGTGCTGAGTATGGTATCTCATACAACTTCTCAACTCTTTGAACACCACAACATAATCATGTGGTAGAAAAAAAGAATAAGACTCTTCAAGAAATGGCTAGGATCATGTTAAATAAGTACAATCTTCTTAAATATTTTTGGGCTAAAGCAGTAAACACTTCTTGTTATATCTTGAATACAGTCTTAGTTAGGCCCTTGTTAAAGAAAAACTCCTTATGAGTTATGGAACAATAGGAAACCCAAGATTGCATATTTTAGAGTTTTTGGTTACAAGTGTTTCGTTCTAAACACTAAAGATAACCTTAGCAAATTTGACTCCAAATCCAATAAAGGAATTTTCCTTAGATACTCTATTACCAACAAAGGGTATAGAGTTTTCAATAAAAGAATATTTGTTATAGAGGAGTCTATGCATATTGTATTTAATGAATTTAACTCCACTTTTTTAAGGATAGAAGAAGGTGTTGATGATCTTACAGGTCCTATGAGAGAGCTAACCATTGGAAAAGAAGGAAAGGGTGTGAACAAGCCATAAAAAATGAAGAGTGAAGAAAATATATATCAACCTCTTCCTACTCCAAATGAAGAGCAAATTCTGCTAGAAAGGGATTGGGATTTCAAGAAAGATCTATTAGATCTAGCTTGGGAGTTTTGGTAAACCAAACTTGTTTTGATGATTACAAACATATCTAAAAGCTAACTCTTGTTCAAGTTGGTGTGTAAGATCTTGCAGGTACATCAATCTTTTGATCAAAAGCTTTAAAAAGAAAAGTTTTTAGAAAAACTCTAAGTATTTAATGGTAACATGTGTTGTTCCATTTCAACAGGCATTATGACTTCATCAACGGGTGTTTAAATGACAACCAAAATGTGAGTTAAGTTTTTTGGACCCCTCAACCATTGACTCTCTCATGGTACAACAGGCATTGGATGTTGAAAACACTTGAGAATTGCAAACTGACCTTCACAACATGTTTTGCATTTTTGCAATGGACGTGGCTCATCGATAGCTCAATAGGTGTTGTATTTTTGTAATAAGCATTAAACCAAATGACTTGATGTGAATAAAACCCTTGAAGTCTCAACACGAGTGTTGAAAAAGCACTCAGGCAGAGCTAAAGCTTCTAGACCCTCTAACAAGATATGTTTAAATGATCAATAGGCATTAGGATACTTTTCAATAGGCATTCAAAGAAAGCCAACAGTCACTGAAGTATGATACAAAATCTTGAATATAGCATCAAGTTCACATCCTCCTGAACATTTGTAATGGACATTATCCATATCCTAATGAGAGTTGAAGTTTAATTTCAATAGGAGTTGAGAAGCTCCAATAGTCGTTGAAGGAGTTAGTGCCTAAAAAATTGAGACAGTCAAAAGAGGAGCATCTAGACAAATCTCTTTCTAACAACTAGTTTCAACGGACATTTCAATAAAATTAATGATCATTGAAGTTGCATTTTCACCCAACAATGGGTGTGAAGACTGTCTAACAAGCGTTGAATGACTATTTTATGACATGGATTGACAACCTTCTTTCTAACGGTTAGTTCTGTGTCTTTACTTATAAAAGGACTCTCCACAATAGGATTAAGCAGAGAAAAAGTGAAAAAATGATTAAAAGTGAGTTTATCCTATTATGAAATCTATCTTTAACAAAAAGGTGAAACATGTGTGATCTAGCTTCAAGGAAAGATCAATTGTCAAAAGCTTACATAATACTTCTTCAAAAATAGAGTTGAAGAACAAGCATAGGACATCTCTCAATACTCTCCACCAAGTCAAGCATAATTTATGAGTGTGGTCATTATTATTTATTGCATGAGTTAGAGTGTTCTATCCCAGCTATAAATTGTAAATTCTTTAGAGATTTTTTTTTGTTTTGGAGATCTTGGTAGATCTAAACCATTTTTGTGAAAGATTTGAGGTAGTACTTGTAAACTACTTTAGGAAACGGTCTTAGAGGCACATGGAAGTCTACTTATAACAACTTAGTAGTGCCCATAAACTACTAGTGTAAAGGTGATTGATAGCACCTAAAATCTATCTTGATTGTGAAAGGCTCTTGTAGAAGACTAGAGGAGAGGACATAGGTAGGGTTGTGTCGAACCTTTATAAATTAATTGTGTTGATTTCTCTTTATTTTTTGCGTATAGCTTTCATTAGTTTTACTTGCCATTGTCCTATTCAACCTCCCTTTCTAGGGCACCAAGGGCTAACAATTGGTATCAAAGCTTGTCTATTTATCAAGACTTAAGTGCTCAGAGTAAAAATCATGGCAAGTCATGAGGAATCACAATTAATTCACAAGCCACCATTCTTTAAAAGAGATGACTTCGGGTATTAGAAAAGACATACGAAAATCTTTCTAAATAGTGAAACCATAGATCTATAGGATATTATCAAAGAAGGAAGAGAAGTTCCAACTAAATTTATTGGAGATGTTCTTATTCCTAAGCCTAAGAGTGAGTGGACAACAGAAGAGAAAAAGGCAAACTTGAAGAATATAAGAGCTATGCACATTCTCTTTTGTGCAATCCACAAATCTTAATACGCAAAGCTACAAATGTGCATATCAGTAAAAGAAATCTGGGATAGTTTGTAGACTCAGCATGAAGGCACTAGTGAAGTGAGGAAGAAAAAGATACAAATACATACTTATGTGTATGAAACCTTTGTATAACAGCCTGGTGAGACAATAATTGAGGTGTACAATAGGTTTATTGACATAGTGGCCACTTTCAAAACTCTTGGAAATTTTACTCCAATGAAGATATGGTTGCAAAGAGCCTAAGAACTCTTTCCAAGGATAAATGGGAAGCTAAGAAGACAGCCATAGAGGACTCTAACAAGCTGGAAGTCTTATGTCTGGTTGAACTCAAGGGAAAGCTTTTGGCACATGAAATCACACTTGAGAAGACATATGAACACTCTGGAGTGAGAAAGAAAAATTTGGCCCTAAAAGCCAAAGAAATACACACTTAATCCCCTTCTTCTTCTTGTTTGCTAACATTTTTCTTCTAGTGATGATGAAAACAACAATGAAGGTGCGCACTTTGCCCTCATAACAAACAAAGTAAAAAGATTTCTCTCAAAGATCAAAAGGGCAAGGAGATATAAGAAAAAAAGTAGTAAGAGTCAACTCATTTGTTATGACTGTAATGATAAAAGGCATATAAAGTTTGATTATCCAAAGTTGAAAAAGAGCAAAGTTCCTACCAAGAAAGAAAAGGAAGTGTACAAGGTGACTTAGGATGACACAAATGACTTTGAACCTAATGAGGAGTATATCGGACAAGAGCTTGCCAATCTTTATCTTATGGAAATTGAAAAGAAATAAGATGAGTCCTCAAGTGAGCACTCTTCCAGCAACAATAGTGACAATGATGGCGAGAGTGAGGTAAATCCTTTTGATTCTTATTCTAGAGATGAGTTATATTTAATTATCACTAAGCTAACCATAAAAGTTGAAACTCTCAAGTCTAGCACCTCTACTCTTAAGAAAGAGAACAAATCCTTAAAGGACCGTGCTAAGAGTCAAGAGACTCTAGCTAAAAAGGTTGAGTCTCTCAAGGCTGAGAATTCCAAGCTTAAGGATAGCCTCAGCAAATTTGCCAAAGGAAAGAAGAAACTAGACTCCATCATTGAAATCCAAAGGAGCCATCCATAAAGCATGGATTATGATATAATGCTTCCACCTTTACTGCTCCTTCTACTTCCAAAACTATCTTTGTTAGGGTTAAGGAAGTGTGCCAAATCCAATCAGAATGCCTAAAGTTCCCAAAAAGGGAAATGCCAAAACCAATGGCATAAAGCCTAAGTCTCAGTCTATTCATCCACAAATGATACATGCTCATTCTAGAGCAAATTATGCCTATATGTATTACTCTTACAGGCCTAAAAGGTAAAGTCTTCATAAAAGGCAAAGTCTTCAAAAGCATAGAAATTGGCACACTCATGTATATAGGTTTACACCTTACATGAGAACACCTCACATGAGAAATACTCCTAAACAATTAGCTCAAATGAGTTACAAATCTCGTAAACACCATGTGTATGTTTTACCTAGAAATAAGACACTAGTGCATTTTAATGGTGAATGCTTCTACTGTGGTGTTTATGGCCACATTGTCTAACATTGCCTTACTAGAAGGCATGATGAGCAGATGGCTAGAATTAACCCTTTGGGACCCAAGAAGATTTGGCTACCTAAGACTTGATTCTCTGTGTTTTGCAAATGTGCTTAAAATCCCAAGTTGGAAAGCAAAAGTGGTATCTTGACAATGGATGTTTAAAGCACATGACAGGAGAAAGGGAGTTCTTCACGTAACTAGAGAAATCTGAAGGACTTGGAAATGTATCATTTGGAGACAATGGGAAAGCCAAAATCATTAGCATAGGTAAAGTTGGTAAGGATGTTGACTCAACCATTCTTGATAAAGTTTTACTTGTTAATAGACTCAAACATAATCTACAAAATGTAAGTCAGCTTTGTGACAAAGGCCTCAGAGTTATGTTTGAACCACAAGCCTGCTATGTGCTAAGAAAGAGTGACAACAAAACCTTATTCATTGGTAGGAGAACTCATAACATTTATGTCATTCATTTAAATTCTCTTATTAATAATGATGCAAAGTGTCTAGTATCTATAGTGGATGAAGGTAAAACCTGGCATCTAAGGCTAGGACATGCAAGCATGGAACTCCTCAACAAGCTGAAAAGGAAAAACTTGGTTGAAGGTCTGCCTGAAATCAAGTTTGCAAAGGAAAGAGTTTGTGAAGTATGTCAAAAAGCAAAACAGTTAAAAACTTCATTCAAAGCCAAGAACATAGTAAGTCCATCTAGACTGTTACAATTACTTTACATGGACTTCTTTAGACGTATTAGAGTATCTGGCTTGGGAGGAATTCATTATGCATTTGTCATTATAGACGATGACTCTAGGTATATTTAGGTGTTGTTCCTTTCGCAAAAGGACTCTTGTTTTGATACCTTTTAAGACCTTTGCCAAGAGAATTCAAAACTAAAAGGATTTAAAGATCCCTTCAATTAGGAGTGACCATAGAGGAGAATTTGAAAATGCTAAATTCCATAACTTTTGTGCTGAGTATGGTATCTCACACAACTTCTCAACTCCTAGAACACCATAATAAAATTGTATAGTACAAAGGAAGAATATAAGTCTTCAAGAAATGGCTAGGACCATATTAAATGAGTATAATCTTCTTAAATACTTATGGGTTGAAGCTATAAACACTTTTTATTATATGTTAAATAGAGTATTGGTTAGGCTCTTGTTAAAGAAAACTCCCTATGAGTTATGGAACAATAGGAAACCCAAGATTGCATATTTTAGAGCCTTTGGTTGCAAGTGTTTTATTCTAAACACTAAAGACAACCTTAGCAAATTTGACCCTAAATCTGATAAAGGAATTTTCCTTACATACTCTACTACCAGTAAAGGGTATAAAGTTTTCAATAAGAGAACTCTTGTTATTGAGGAATCTATGCATGTTGTTTTTTATTTTTTAAGAAAAGAAGAAGATATTAATGATCTTGTAAGACCCATAAGTGAGTTAAATATTGGGAAAAAAAAGGAAGAATGTGGATAAGCCACAAGAAATAATGAGTCAAAAAAAAATTTAGATCAACCCTTTCCTACTCCAAATGAAGAGCAAACTCAACTAGAAAGGGACTGGGTCTTCAAGAAAAATCATCCAAGAGATGTCATCATAGGCGATCCATCAAGTCGGGTAACAAATATATCATCATTTAGAAATGCATGCACTAATCTTGCTTTTGTTTCCCTTATTGAGCCTAAGACCATAGATGAGGCTATAAAAGATGAGCATTGAGTTCTTGCTATGGAAGATAAACTCAATCCATTTGAAAGGAATAAAGTATGGACCTTAGTTCCTAGACCTCAAAGACATTCCATTATTTGAACCAAATGGGTCTTTAGGAATAAGCTTGATGAGCATGGAATCATAGTTAGAAATAAGGCTCAATTAGTAGCCAAAGGCTATAACTAAAAAGAGGGAATTGACTTTGATGAGACATTTGCCCTTGTAGCAAGGTTGGAAGCCATTACGATTTTACTTGCTTTTGCTTCTCATATGAATTTTAAATTATATCAAATAGATGTCAAGAGTGTTTTCCTTAATGGCTACATTGATTAAGAAGTTTACGTTGAACAACCCCTTGGTTTTGAAATTCATTGCTTTCCTAACCATGTGTTTAAGCTCATCAAAGTTTTATATGGATTAAAGCAAGCTCTAAAAGCTTGGTATGAAAGGCTGAGCAACTTTCTTGTACAGAAGAGGGTTCTCCAAAGGGTTGGTAGACACAACACTCTTCTCTAAAGAGAAGAATGAAGACTTATTGTTTATGTAAATATATGTAGATGATATTATTTTTGATGTCACTAATGTTTGCTTGTGTGAAGATTTCTCCAAAGTGATGAAAAGTGAATTTGAGATGAGTATGATGGGAGAACTCAAGTTCTTTCTTGGATTACAAATCAAATAAGAAAAGGAGGGAATCTTCATCAACCAAGCCAAATATACAAAGAAACTAATCAAAAGATTTAGCAAGGTGAACAACAAACCATATAAAACTCTAATGAGCACCAACATCAAACTAAGCACTTATGAACATGGTAAGGTTATGGATCAAAAGTTGTATAGAGGTATGATTGGTAGTCTTTTTTATCTAATTGCATTTAGGCCTGATATTATGTTTAGTATATGCTTATGTGCAAGATATCAGTCTAATCCCAAGGAGTCTCACTTACATGTTGTAAAACACATACTTAAATACCTTAATGGTACTCCCAACATAGGACTTTGGTATCTTAATAGTTCTTTATTTAACTTAAATGTATTTTTTGACACTGATTTTACTGGGTGTATCTTATATAGAAAAAACACTTCAGGCACATGTTAATTACTTAGTGAATGTTTAGTCTCTTAGAGTAGCAAAAAGCAAAATTCAATTGCTTTGTCTACAACTGAAGCTGAGTATGTGGTAGCAGGTCTTTGTTGTGCTTAAATCCTATGGATGAAGCAATAACTTCTTAATTACAAGGTTATTGGAAATCAAGTAGCCATCAAATGTTATGGCATTAGTGCCATCAACTTGTCTAGAAATCTCATCCAACTTTCTAAAAGTAAACATACAGATATACAACATCACTTTTTAAGGGATCATGTTAATAATGGTGATATTGTATTATAATTTATTGATACTAACCATCAATTGATAGATGTTTTTACTAAACCTCTTTTATTGTGAAAGGATGCAATTCATCAAAAGAGAACTTAGAATGATTGATGGAAGTACATTGAGTTAACATTAACAGGTTCCTTTCTTTCACCCTTATTAATTCATGCATAATCTTTGTCGATTAATTGTTGATGTGTTATGTGAAATGATTTCAATTGAAGTTTTTAGGTTCTATAAGCTAAAGATTTTGATTATCTATTGACTTCATCAAATGTCCCTTTATTAATTGAATTGATGACAATATCATTAAGTTTGATTAATAATTTACATCAACTTAGCTTTGAAAGTGTTTGTTCATTTGAAACATCTATTTTAAACTTGGTTATGCCTTGGAAAATATGGCCAATAGCAATTACGAATTTGCTAACAACCGTTGTGTTGTTTGTAATTTACACCTTATGTTTTTATATACCCCCTATGATCATTGTGAATTTCCAATGACTATTTTCTTCATCCAATGGGCATTACAAGCAACAATAATCGTTGAATGAAGAACACTTGTTTGAACTAGCTAATGGTCATGTCCAATAGTTGTTGTTTCATTCACAATAGTTATTAAACACTCTCGACAATTATATTTTTTAAAAGATACAAAGAGCTCTTCAAACTCCTATATACACTTCCCCAAAACCCTAAAGTTGTTTTACTTTTGCTTACATTGTGCTTCTGCTCTTTATATATATATATATATATA
>CATIWR010134227.1:0-13067 GCA_949677035.1 Omphalea diandra | reverse complement strand
CATTGTGATTGTATTTTCAAATGGAAATAACAGTCTTATTGTGAAGTCTTGTGACAGACTAAGACATTGTGTGTGTATTTCCAAATGGAAATAACAACCTTATTGTGAAACCTTGTGAATTTCTCTTGCTCATTTGAGCATGTGTGAAAGAGAAATGTTTGGAGAATTAACAAGAAAATAATGTATTGATCACATGGGGCACAATTTTTTTGCTACACTGCCATATCGAAATCCAAGTTGGTTAAGTTGTAAATATTTGTGACTATGGATTGGTACTATGTCAATAAGGGGCATAACTACTGTCATGATCCGATATTGATAATTTAATATGGACAAGATTGTGTTTGAGATGTCACTTTATCAATAAACTATATGTTTTCTAAAAATTGTGTGGCCACACTTGACTTTAAAGTATTCGATCCGAGAGTTATTTTCGAAAATGTTTTCTTTCTTAAAATATGAAAACGTCATAATTAATATTATCCAAGTTAGAGAATGTTGGAAATTTTTTTTTATTATGTGTGCTAATATTAATTATGGGTTAATTTTAATTATTTATAAAATGGACTGAATAATATAATTTATTGTTTTGGGATAAACCCAATTAAAATGTGATCAATAGAGTTATAGGCTTGTGACATCTTTTGTGAGCCGATATGAAAGACGGTCAGTGTAGGCCTATTTTAATATGGACCTATGATGGGTGAGCCTATTAAAATTATTATTAATAGGCTAGGTCCCCTCTTCTGTCTTTATAACAGAAAACCCTAATTGTTACGCCCATTGTAGCCGTCTTCGAGAAGGTCAAGGAGAGGAAGATATAGCTTTTGTTTTTCAACCATTCTGACAAATTTTTTCAAGTAGTTTATTTCAGCTTTCGTAATTATGACTCAAAACAATTTGGAATTCAATGCAAAGACAGGTACGCAATTTGTTTTCGTTCAGTTATTAAATTTTTTGGTGTTCTAAATTTTATGTACAAGATCCTATAATTAAATATTTTACATATCTATCTCTTTTGAATTTCAATATCCTATTCTTAATTCACTCACTCTGTATTTGAGCTAAATTTGTTTTGTGTCCCGCCTTTGTTGAGGACTAGAAATTGGGAATTGCCTGTCACTGCTTATGAAATTAGTTTCAATTCTTCTGTCCAGAAACTCTGCCTAGTTTCAAAAACCATTGTCAGCAACCAAGATGCTTGTGGATCCAACAAGACAAAATCGAGAATTTGATAAAACTCCACGATTTATTAATTTTCTCAAGTGAAAGGATAGAAGTTTGAAAACAGCAAACTGCCAAGAAGGATGTAAGCTATACAATATGCCCAAATCATGTAGCCCCATCTGTTACCAATATCACGAGACATCACTATATATGATGCAAACCAATAGAGGGGAGGGCTGGCTGACAAGAAACGTGTAGCGACCTGTAAACATCAAGCACAAAAATAAAATTAAATTTGAAACCTCATCGATATTCTGACAACAAAAATTAGGGTTCATTCTGCTCATGATTACCCGTTTTTCACTTATCAAACTATTTATTTATTTGTTGTTTGAAGAAAATCATTTAATTTTTAAACTCATTCCATAAACGTCATATAGCTAATTTTTAGCCTCTGAACAAAAACACTCAAAACAAAATATAACAATTTCAAAATGAAATACAACAGTCTAAAGATCATCAAAAACTTGCTATGTGACTTTTATCGGATGAGCTTAAAAATTAAATGATTTTCTTGAACAAAAATAAATAAATGACTTTAGTGAGGATAAATGAAAAACCAGGTGACCATAGATGAAATTAACTCCAAAAATTAAGAAAAAGAATCTTAGTAGTTGGAAAGCTAAGATATAAAGGAAAAAAAAAAATTAAAACAAGACTTAAAAAAAAAGCTATAATAAACTGTTAGTTGATTTAATGATGTTAAGAGACCACACATACAAGCTCATACACAAATTCAGAGTATTAAAAGTAAGAGCACCCCTACTAATGGGGGCATAGAAGATGGCTATCATTCATGAAATGAGCTTTTAATTTGTCACGCTTTGTTTTGATGAAAAAACCTGTAATTGCATCATAAAGTTCAAAACTTTTGCAACAGAAGGGCCAAACCAAAATTTTGCACGGAATGATTCAATTCTTCAAAGATCACATTCAGTAGCACATATAGTATGATAATAACTTCATTTGCACACTCTTTTTAATCAAAAGTTATAAAAGTTGGCGGATTATTAAACTACAGACTTCTGATTTTTCAACAAGTGAAGAGAATAAACCTAAAACTAACTAGTCTGGCTTCTATAGCTTTAAAATAAAATAGCATAACCTCTTAATGCCAGGGAACTGTGACAGTAAAGTTTTGATAACTTCTATCAATAGCAAACTATATTTTACCTTCAACAATATGCATAGTTAACAGTTTACTGCATTCACCTCCCAGTAACACTTTTAACAGATAACTAACAAACTCCCAATAATAGTTAACAGTTTATTCCTTCTGAAAGTAGGTGACTTCATATTAATCAGCATGTTGAGAAATATTATGCCTCTAAACAATTAATGATAAGTCTAACCTGCACATGCATGATGAAAAATGCTGTGGATGCCATGAATCCCAAGTGCAAAGTACACGGGATAATAAAGGCATGAAAGCATCCTGACTTCTGGAACAAATCGTGTCCCTCAGGAAATGCAGGATAATCATCCCCTTTGACCGTCTGTTTCCTTTGTTTAAGATTCCGATTTTCTATAAGCAGCACAAGAATGTGAATTTACATCCAATCCACCAACAACAATAGCTTAATTGAGAAGAAAATAAACATGATAAAAATGCACATTAACTCACTAAATTGAATTCAATATTCATTATATATGTATATATGCAGCCATAGTGGTTACAAACAAACATAAATATATGGAATAAATACATAAGCATATGTACATATCAATGAGCAATACATTATTATTATTACCTGAATACAGACAGTTAAGATCATTTAAATGATCATTCACATGTTTCAGTTTGTACCTTGCATTTTAGTAGAAATTTTTTCCTTTGAGTTTCTATAGTTCGGTCCAGGAACTGTGTCTGAAGAAGAAAATGAAGCTCTATACTTCTTTTCCTCAGCAGGAGCTTGAAAACCCAGAGAGAAAAACGTCTTAGGTTGCAATCTCACATGATGGAGAATGGAGAAAAGTGCCAGTGAAAGTATTGGAGAAGCAAGCAGAAAGTTAGGCAACTGCTTCAACTGAAAGTACCTCAAGAAACCAACTCCCCTTGGGATGAAAAGAGCCAAAAACACAAGAAAAAGAAAATTGAGAATCCAAATGGAAATCATGAATAATAAATGGACAAAACTGACATCCATAATTCAAGATGAACTCACCAATAATGACTTTGAATATAATTGTACAGTGAAGGTATTTTGGATTTGCACCAAGATCTCGTTTCATCCAGGGCACGTCCTTCACAAATATTGTGGTACCCATATGCTTGAAAAGCAATGAATGGAAGGAAAATACATATACAACGCAATGCTCCAATGATAAAAACCTTCACTGCCAACTAGCACAGAAATAATAAATCAGTATAAAAACCATCTCAGAACACGCATTAATGCATGCCTATGCCAATTTGCAACCAACAAGAACATAAAATTTCAACAAACATTAAGTGATTCTTATGACTAAATCAGATATATATAATGATGCATATCATATGCTAAAATGAAGACTTCACCCATCAAGACATTACCATATAATATAAGACAAATGTCAGCAACAACTGCTAATTAACACTCATTCCACATACACCATTTGATTAGTCTACATCATTCCTTAATTTTTAATATTTTAAACATTATCTATTACAACACTTAAAACACTGTTCGAATACTAATATTGTTTATTTTGTTACAATGAGTTACCTAATATAATATGTAACTTTAAAATATTAAAATTAAAAGATAACATAAACCAATCAAATGGTGAGAATTTGAAAGAGTGTTGTTAATAGGAGATTGTTGTTATCATTTCTCATAATATAAACGAATATAAATAAAGTGAACGAAGGTAAACAGAAACTTACCAAAGCATGTTTTTCAAGGACATGATGATAAAGTTGATGCATTGTCTGAAAACAGAAATAACCAGCATTAAGCACTCCATTAGACCTTGCACAACCACAGAGAGCAAACCAGAGAACAGCTATACTATTTGCACCAGATATTAAGTGGTACAATCCTCCAAGCGAGAACAAGGAATACAAACTCTCTGAATATCTGTAACCATAAGGACAAAGGGCATGATCAGTATAATTTTGCTTTTTGAACATGCTTTGCACTGAATGAATGAATGAGAAATACATTGATGAATAAAATATGGAAGCTGGATTGAAGCAAAACAATATCGATGCCTGTAGTGCTACTTCAGTGTCCTTCAAAATAATAACTGAGAGCCTGTTGGATCAAAAAAGGCAAGAACACAATCAGCAACCCTGCACAGGGGAGATGAGTTTAGACTATTAAATGATTGACTCCTTTTTACTTCAAGAATTATTATTTATCCAAATAAGAGTGCTTAAGTTTATTTGTATAATTGAATCTAAACCAAGTGAAAACAGCACAGCCAACCTCCTTCATGGCAAATAAGTGATGCGGTTAATTTATAAACATTTTCGTGCTAGTAATTGAGAAAACAAGATTAATCCATATCCATTCAATTAATCATTTTGGATGCTTAATAAGATTAAATAATTTGTAGTCAGCAATTACATCATTGTATGTTATTGATAATAATCTCCAGACCATTAACTGCATTGTACAAATGTATTAGCCCTCGTTACTTACAAAAATAATAAACCAACATCTCACCTATAAAAATAAACTGCTGCAAGCACAAAAGCAACATTATTAACCACATATCCAGCCAATGCCAACACAGCTCTGAGTCCAATAAATGGAACTAATGGCACAAAAACTGAAACAAATGATTTCATAATTAATAAACAACAAGAAGCAGTTCAACTTGCAATGCAAGAGGCATAATCATCTGGGAGAAGAAAGGAACCTGTGCGAGCCAAAATCAGAATACAAATAGGAAGCAGAGGCAAGAAGGCATAGGATTGTTCGTACTCATACCCGCATTCAGCAATTCGAACAAAGTAGACACTATCCCACACGATACTGCCTTCAATTGCAGAGCCAATTTGTGGCAATACAATGCTTTGATACGGATTATGATGGGGGAGGGAATTTGATGAGAGGCAATTAGGGTTCAGGAGAGAGGAAGTGTCATAAGGGTGAAAGAGAGTGCGCCATAGGAGGATAAGGGATATGAGCAGGAGTCTAGAAGAGATTGCATATTTGAGGATTAGGGTTTGCTGGCTGTTGCATGGATTGCTCGTTGATAATTTCATGATTTTCAGCTATAAAGATAGATTGTTCTTTTCTTCTTTTCTTTCTTCTATTGAACACAAAATCTACAATTATATAGATAAATACAATTAAGGTAATTCGTTCAATCTACACAAATTAAGCAACAAAATAGAAGTAGGAGAGGTGGCAGTAGACCAGAAAATAGTGCCATAATATAAAAGCAATGATTGCATTATGTCATGCAAAACATTTAATATCACACCCCCTTCCTACTACTACACTGGATATTACAACCAGACAACTTTGACAATTTTCTCCATAATTAAGCTGGACGATAAAACCTGTTCAAGAACACATGCTTTATAATGCCGAACAAAGCTTAATTGGCTAATCCAAATACATTCTCAAAATTATGTTATATAACCTTCTTAAACTAAATTAAGAATTACAATCCAAATTCCACAACCATCCAGCATAGAACCAGAGAGCATAGCATAGCATTAAAAAGCATTAGCCAACTCAAATGAGATTCAAAATTTTATATTCCAAATTCAGTTACACATTGCAGATACAAAACCTCAAATTATACACGCTTATTATCTCAAAAAATTACTGATAAGTGTATTAATCAAATATAGAGAGCTTTTGACACCCACAAGTCTGGGAAAATCACAGATAATTCCTTCAATAAACAAAAGTAGTACAATGCTAAGGAAAGCAATATGACTTTGCAAATTATTCAAATGGTTTTAAAACAAAAATGGAAAAGATAAGATATAGAACAACTGAATCTTTGTCAACCAAGTAAAGCAGAGGAAGAATCAAAGAAAAGGAAGAAAAAAATAAAAAACTATTAAAATATGCCACCATGAAACCCTTCTCAACAATTCCACAATCAGGATTGAGACACCTTTGAGTTCTTCTCCTCCAACTTCAGTTATCCAACATTCACTTTTAAGATTGATTTTCAGATCAAACCTTGATCTCTTTTTTTCAAAGTTAATGTTTAAAACTAGTGAGACAACCCCCAGGATAATGCAGCCAATAAAAATTTTAAAATACAGTTAAACAATATATTAAAAATGCAAGAAAGATAATAATGATGTACTGAGATAAAATTTCAAAAAACTCTAAAAAAAATAGATAACTTCCAAACTGAATACACATAAATTTTTCAAGTCATAGTACATATCAAACTAAAAAAAAATTCCAAACATTTTAAAGTTTAGTTCTTTAATCTTTGATTTTACTCCTGCAAAATTCACAATGAAATTGAGAAATAGGAAAAAAAAAATTTCCAATTTGACTAATATGTCTGAATTTAAGACATATTTATTGTTGAATATAAGATAAGAATAAGATATATTTGTAACATCGCCATAAAATTATTACTAAAAAAAATTTTCTCATCATCTGACCATAAATTCAAATACCAATAAAAAGACAAAAGCATACTCACATAAGCACACTTGACTCCCCTTGCACTCAACAGACAGGTGCTCATGGAGGTCAAAACCTGAGAAGAGAGAGAGAGACTTCCATAAAATGAGTAAGAGAATGAGCAAGAGATTGGAGGAGGGAAAATATAAAATTGCTTAAATAAAAGAAAAGGCAAAAAAAAAAAGTTCAAATTGATCTATTGATGCAATTGCATAAAAATTGATAAGAGTCAATATTGATATATCATCAAGTAAATGTAGTGGTGAGGATCGGTGAATCCAGTTTTAATAAAACCGAAAAAACTAAATTCAATAACATATAAAAACTGGACCAAACAAAATCTGTTCGGTTCGGTTTATTAGTTTGGGTTAAACTAAAACTTTTATGGCTCCATGTTCCACCAGTAGAAATCCCCCTGTAAACAGGCCCAGATTTGGAGAAGGAATTTTAAAGCATTAGTTTGGCGATCAACAAGATTGGAAAAGAATTTTGAAGCATGGGCATGGCTCCAGTGGAAGCAGGTAGACTCTCCACTTCTTGTTGTTCGCTCGTGACTTTCTGGTCTGTCAAAGATGATGCTCCCATTTTCGCTCTATACTACTTCTGATATTGAGGTTTTTTCGGAGCCAAAATAAAAAGCTGAAGTTGCAGACAAGGGGTATGCAAAACTTGGGTATCTAACAGCATTTGATTGGAAATCACAATCAATGTTTGAGTAATTAATATTAGCATTACTGTACTGAAGAGCCACTACATAAAAAAAAGAGTTGACAGTAAATTACTAATTATGTCCAGTTTGGTGACTGTTAAACTTCCTATGAAATGAAGGTTATGATTTTAGATGCGAAACCTAAAGCCATCTGATTTAATTTACTAAATTGCATTGTGGAAGCTAAAGGGGTTTGAAAATAATTGCATAGAAAAATCTAAGTCCATGAATGCATATGCTCATTATTCCCATAAATATTTACACCTCACTTCATCTCTATACTTTCCCTGGATTTTGTGGTTTGCTTCAAATATGATGGATCAAGAGCTCAAAGAAAACAAATACATAAGCAGCTAGCATAATGCAACTAATGAAATATCCAACTCTGAATCCATATTCATCTTCAAACGAGGAACCATTATGCAACTTCGGTCAGTTTGCTTTTTTAAATTTTTTTGAACTAAAAACCAAATTGAAATAACCAAATTTGCCAAAAATAAACCAAACAGAATTTTTGAAATTGACAGATTAATGTCAGGTAAAATGAACAAAAATACCACCTGAATCTGATTGCAGGATCAGCAACCATTCGATAAAAGCAAAATCATATATTACCCTGACAGCTATGATGTAAATATTACGATGAAGAAAATAGACTACAAATATTTAAAAAACCAAAATACCTAGTTTGAATTATGGTGGAGTCCATGATATCTTAGCTTCAATTTCCTTTCCTCCATATTTTCTTAAAAAATAAGATCTTTAAGGTTAGATCATCCTAGCATCATAAAGCAGTTATTTTCAAATCTCAAACAATCTTGACTGAGCTTAGAATGTAACCATCGAAGATTTGATCTGCAAGCTGCAACACTGCAGCTCACACCAAGTAATACAAAATACACCCATGCGCATAATGAAGATATGGTTATATGTATGCTAGATTTATTGCCTGATAAATAAATTCTTAGCTTTAAGATTTGTAAACTTAAGATGAATTTCCTTATCTCAAATCGATTTACTTGCTATAGCCATCATATATCGCCAAGCAAAAGCCAGTAAAAAATAAAAATAAAACAATTAAAACGTCTAGAATTCATGTGTCCAAAGCATTTGAAGTAATGCTTATTGCATAATAAACTGCAATGAGGCACAAACAATTGTTACATCTAACCTTTGAAAGAAACTTCTCTAGCAATTAGAAGTTTTAGTGTCAGCATCTACATCAAATAACCAAAAAACCTCCTATCCCAGATTTCCAGTTCTGATTTTGCCAACTACTTTTCCTAGCCCATTTGAATTTAATTGTCTATCATCAAAAGTCCAAGTATCGTGGTCGTTTTGACGTCCTATATCACACCTGATCATCATTAATATTACTCAAACGTGATCATTCATCAAAGACAAACTATCTATGAAGCTCAAAGTTCAAGCTATTTTATTGCACAATGGACCTCAAAAATGACCTAACTTTATGAAAAAGAAGTATAAAGTTCTTGCTTCCGGTCCAAAACAATATTGCGAGTTCAAATACAATCCCAAACTTTAAAATAACATAGTCTCAAATGAAATCAGACAATATCTAAATTGGCATGCATACGAACAAAAAAAAAAAAAAAAAAAAAAAAAAGTAGCCTAAGCGATGGAAGCTATAAGAACAATCCATATTCAATTCAAACAAAGATCACAAGCCAAATACACACAACTTATCAGAATCACACAAAATACAATTTGCTACCAAACATAGATTAGCAATACGCAATCAATTCTATCACATACCAAAATACCACATAATTCAAAACTTAGAAGGCCACAAAACCAAAACTTTCCCGCATTTTTTTCTTGAAAACCATACAGGAAGTGCAAAGACAACCAAATGCTAAGAGCTAAAGAAGGAAAAAAAATCGTAGAGAAAAGAAGAAAAGAATAGGGAGAAGAAAAGGAGATCAAACCTTCAATTCTTCCTTCCCCCTGTCCTTCTCTCTGTCTGTTGTGTTATTCATATGCGAATCGAAATCTGATCTTCAGGTCTCTGCCCTCCCCCATCTCACTTCTTCTCTTTCCCGATGCCGTCGCACTTTTTCCCAGTGCTCCAGATAGTGTTTCTTCGCTTCTTGCTAGTATCTCCACGAGAATATGAGCGGCGCGCAGAGGAAGAGAAAGCGAAAGCGCTAACGATTTTAATAATAATAATAATAATAATAATAATAATAATAATGATGATGATGATAAATAACAAATAAATAAATAAATAACAAAACAAAACAAAAGCAAGAAATGAAAATAAAATAAAATAGAATTTTAATTTTATTTACCTTAATTTAATTCAAAAATTTAAAAATAGTTTTAAAAAATTAAAATATTTAGTATTCCACTAATATATAAATATACGAAATAAAAATATTAAATTTTAAAATACTTATATTGTAATAAGATTTAATTTTTCATTTTATAATATAACTAAATATATTATAAATGGACATAAAAAAAAGTGTACAAATTTAGCTACATCAATTTATATTTTGTTTTATAATTTATATTTTTGTTTTATACATACATATAAATAATTATTATAATTATTTAAGTATTTTTTTAGTGAAAAATATCCGTACTTCATTTAATATAAATATTTTTATTTTAATTGAGTATATATCTTCATGTATAATCTAAATTCAGTAAATTATTTTTCATCAAAGTTCTAAAATTAACCTTCAAATCAATTTGAAAAAACTATGAGAGTTTATTTAGATAACATAATTAAAATCAGAATTTAAAATTATAATTTCAATTTCAATTCTTTTAAAATTAAAATTAAATTATAATTTTACTGTTTGTATTATAAAATAACAGAATTAAAATTTAATTTTAATTTCAATTCGAGCATTTGAATTACAAAATTAAAAATCATGAATGTAATAATAATTTCAATGTTTTAAATATAAAATTTAGAATTATAAATTTTAATTTAATTTTGAACATATAAATAAAAATTATTAATTTAACTATATATATATATAAATAAATAAATTTTTAACTTTAAATAATCAAACTCAAACTAATTTAATTATAATTATAATTTTTTTATTTTATTTATTTAAAATCTAATTAGATAATTATTTTATAAAATAATAATAAATTTTAATTATTATATTATAGAATCATTCTGAGCATGCGCCCTAATCAGCGTATTCCATCACACAAAATCTTTACTACACATGTTCTCAACTTCCCTACCTGGAACACACTGACACAAGAGCATTGGAAATATTTTAATAAGAATTAAAACTTATTTGAATTACTTGGCGGTGAATATTTTTTCCGTTGGCCGAGCGCTCAAAACGCGATGATGAGTTGCGCTTAGAATTCAAAAGAAAAAAAAGATTGAACTTATTAATTTAAATCATCTAAAATTGATAAATTTATAATTTTAATTTTATATGATCTTCAATTTTAAATTTAACGATAAGTTCGTTAGCTTCTCTTAAATGGAAAACTGGATTCACTTAAAGGGGAAACCGAATGTAGCGCTTGATCTATACCTATTTACTCATTGATGTTGTTGTTCAATGAGACTCAGCAATTTATGAAACACTGAAAAGCAAAACGCCGACCATACGCCTAAGGGAACAACACAAACAAAAGGAATCCCAGACCGATATACACTTTCACTCAAAAAACCTTAGCTTAACCAAATATGTAGGGTTTCAACTACCCTTCCCAACGAATCTAAACAAATTATACAAAGCAATCAATTTGACATTTCCCCTAACCCACATATTTAAACATTCAGAATGTCAACATCTGGCCTTAATCATGAGAAAAACAGAAATGAACCCCAGCATGAGAACCATATTCTGCTCAATTCAACTGCACCAAGACCATAACATATTTAGGATATTTTTGCAGGGTATGGTCTAATCAATTTGAAAATTGATAAATCGTATTACAGATCGAAATTTTCAATTTAGAAACCAAATTATCATCTAATTTAAAATCAAAAGAACAAAATATCTAATATGTGATCCAAAGACAGAAACAGAGGCCACAAAGCCATACATGATATCCATCTTAAAAAGCTACAAGCAAAGATCCAACAGTTTCAACAAAATCTTAAATAGGTTTTAAACTACTAAGAAGAGTTTAGCATCCAAAAAGCAATCTTCGCTGCTCAAAGCTTTTCTTAAAAGCGTCCACCAATCCCCCAGACTCTAATCACACCATCTGTATAACCACTGAACAAGGTGGTTCCATCTGCGTTCCAGTTCAAGCTTGTGCAGTATATATTCTGCATGCATAAATATGATTTGATAAATCACTGTATAATATTTCTTTTCGGATGATTACACAAAAGGGATATAGCTATGAAATTATAAGCTTAAGAGACATACATTAGAACATCAACTATTTTCAAATTTTAATTAATTAAAAATCAACCAGGTACAATTTTTATTACATTTGAAACATAAATATAAAAGAAGATTTACGGAGGAAGTGCAGAAGGAGCAAGAACACATCATGACACCTTACTATCCATTCTTCCAATGACTGTTCACAGAACACATCTATCCAAGTCCTTCAACACTTGTTGTTAATTCACATTATCAAAGTGGTGCCACCAATCACATACAAAACACAAACTTTAATTACCGAGGCAGACACCAAGTCCAGTAAAAAGACAATCTTTCTCAAAAAGTAAAAGCAGCATTTGAAAATACCCCAATATGCTTGTGCAAATTAGTCCCAAAAAAATGAAGATTGATGCAAAAAATAAATGAATTTACAAACTTATAAACAGAGCCTTAAAAAACCACAATATATACAATACTGAAATCAACCTCAAAGTTCAATCCCACAGACTACAAACAACCAACACATTAAAGCCATCAGAAAATAACCTTAACACCAGGACTGCATCAAAGTCAATGAACAGTCATGGCATGACATAAAACAAAAAATGCTAAGCACAACACATGTGAGCACAGAATTCTCAACAATCAGAATGTACAGTGATAATTTATAAATACACAATCAGCCAAACATAAACAAATAAAGAATGCAACCATAGAAACACTTTAGAAAACAAACCTAAAACCAATACAGCATATGGTCGACATCATGCATAGATAATTAACAAAAGACTTCAGTTAATGATAACACACAAACCATCTCACAATATACTAATTGTTAAGCCAAAAAAAATGGGAATACAGTATACCTTCTTCTTGGCGCTGGTAGCTGTAGCAGTACTGCCCTCAGATTTCTCCGCCTCAGCCTTGAGGTCAACCTTCAAGTCCTCCACAATACTCTTACTCTCCAAATCCCAGATCTTAATACTATGCTCGGTAGCTGCACAAAGCCAGTATCTGTTAGGACTGAAACACAAAGCATTAATAACTGCACCTGCATCCAAACTATAAAGCCTCTTCCCCTCTGCCAAATCCCACAGCAATATGACTCCATCTTTCCCTCCACTTGCGCACAATGACCCATCTGGCGACACAGCCACCGTGTTCACATATCCACCATGGCCTGCCAAAGTG